>JAYXIM010004243.1:0-22879 GCA_037575425.1 Anastrepha fraterculus | reverse complement strand
AGGCCGCGGCAAAAATTTGTGAAGTTTATGGGCCTGATACTATAACGATTCACACAGCTTAGCGTTGGTTCGATCGATTTCGTTCTGGTGTAGTAGATGTCGAAGATGCACCCCGTACTGGTAGGCCTATCGTCGTAGAGACTGATAAAATCGTTGAAATTATCCAAAGAGACCGGCATGTGAGCATTCGCTCGATTAGTCAGGAACTAGGTGTAGACCACAAAACCGTTTGGAACCATTTGCAGTAGATTGTATTCGAAAAAAAGCTGGATGTTTGGGTGCCACACGTGTTGACGCACAAAAATCTCTTGGACCGAATCAACGCTTGCGATTCTCTGCTAAAACGGAACGAACTTGACCCATTTTTGAAGCGGATGGTGGTGACTGGCGATGAAAAGTGGATCACGTACGACAACGCCAAGCGAAAAAGATCGTGGTCGAGAAGCGGAGAGCCGGCCCAAACCATCGCCAAGCCCGGATTGACCGCCAGGAAGGTTTTGCTGCGTGTTTGGTCGGATTGGAAGGGAGCTGCTCAACTATGGCCAGACCCTTAATTCGGTCCTCTACTGTGAGCAACTTGACCCTTTGCAGCAGGCGATTGACTAGAAGCGGCCAGAATTGGTCAATAGGAATGGTGTTGTGTTCCACCAGGGCAACGCTCATCCTCACACATCTTTGATGACCCGCCAGAAGCTACGGGAGCTCAGATGGGATGTCCTATGGCACGCCCTTGGTAATACCAAGTTGGCGTCAAAAGAGGCTTGAGAAAACTGGTTGTCTGAGTTTTTTGCAAATAGGAGGGTTTATAAGGGGGATAATGAAGTTGCCTTCTAACTGGCAACAAGTTTGCGAACAAAACGGGGCATATTTGACTTGAATCGGATAATTCTAAGTACGTTAAATAAAGCGTCAAATTTCGATCACAAATACGACATTTCTTTTTCCCCAACCCAATATTAAAATTTTAGACGATTCAGTTAACTAGTTGACAACCAGAGGCAGGAAAAAGTGGTTTTGACTTGCCGTCTACCGTTTAATCGTCACCTGCTTAAACGGGTGTAGAGTCCTAAATACTGGGAATATCCTTCCAAAAATTTGACAGTAAATTCTTAAAAGTCTATGCTTTTGAAATCGATTGTTTGAAAATTCTGGACCACCGGGACCCCTTAAACATTTTACGTGACGATACAGTATGGTAGCGAGAACCATTTCAGTCTCAATGTGGTAGACTTGGAATTGAAAATATTATTACTTTTCCGCCTTGATTTAAAAGTTCCCGGAACATATTCAGCAAATTTCAAATTCAAAAATTGTATACCTTCAAAGTACTTCCCATCAACTACAGCGCGCATGCTGGCATTTGATTTGGCGCATTCTACAACTATATATTTGGGGTAAGCAGCAAAGCCGTCTTCGATTTTTGCATTACTTCGGGTTATCGTGGTGCCAAGTCCATGAGTTGTTTATCCACAAATTCTTTCTTTTTTGGCGATTTCGGTGAATTGCCACACCTAAACGTCTCATAATGCCCAAATGATAATTTTTACTAACTATCTGACCTATTGGCTAAAATTCGTAGAGCACAATACCCCTGGAATCCATAAAAACCGTGAGCATTGCTTTCATTTTGGCTGAAAACGATGTGGTTTTTTTGGTATTGGTTCATTCAGGGCTATCCACCTCTCGTCTCATGTCTAGATTGCGTGTGGTACTCATAAATCCAGTTCTCGTCTCCCGTAATGTGGGGCCGGACTCATCCTTGGAGGTCATATCTATGGCGATATCAACGCCTGCTCCGTTTTTGCATGCAATTCAGGTCCTTTGGGATCACCTTTGTAGCAAACTGGCGCAAACCCAAAGCGTTAGCTACAATGTCCTGAGTGTATCCATAAGCAATTGCGAGGTCTGCTCAAGTCATCCGCCAGCTCTCTGACGGTTAATTTGCTGTTATTGATCAACTTTTCTTTCAATTTTTTGATATTTTCATCAGTTTTTGATGTCGATGGCCTGCTACTACATTCGACATACTCGATAGACACACAATCTGTTCTTGAAAGACTCAAAACTTAATACAAACTCGTTACTGCAAATTCAAATCCATTTTCAAAACTACAAAAAATCGAAAATAAGTGCACAGGTTGATTTACTCAAGACGCTGTAACTTTTGCAAATGTCAAGCAATGGCTATGAAATTTTGATGGTGTTAATCACAGATGTGGCAGGCAGCTGGGTGCAATGGTTGAAGTGCCAGTCTGACACTCTTCAAGTAGCACTAAAGCGCCGTTTTGATGCCTTTGTGAGACCTTCAACAGGCAGATATCTACAGCCAGGGAGAGCTGATAGGACTTAGGAGAAGATTGATAGGACTTAGGTTGGCGCACTGCCTCAGGCTGACGATGAAACGAGCACCCAGTGACCTTAGTCGTCTAGTTGCTAAAGTCGGGCATTTACAGTGAAAGTGCTCAATAGTCTCGTTCCCTGGAGGGCCCCCACAGCTTCTGCAATGGGGGTTAAATGATAGCCCGAGCTTTTTCGTGTGTGTGCCGATCCTCCAGTGACCCGTAAACACAGCTACGAGGTTGAAAATTGAATAGCGAGAAGTCAAAAGGACTTTCTGAGTCCTCCGTATATTGTACTGGGGCCAAAGGCTTTTCGAAATAGCACATGAATAAATGGAGATCCATCTTTTCTCAGGATCGCAAAGACTTCTGCTTGAAAAACTACTAGCAGTATTCGGCAGTTTAAAGGAGATAGATAAATTGGCTGATTAAGAGAAAACTCCAGCTCCAACTCCCGATTCCATCTTAGAACCATCAGTGAAGACAGAGGTGTAATATTATATATGCGGTTCACTAAACAGCGCTAATTTACTGGAACGGCAGCCCTTGGTCGGAAAAAACCCGAGTCATTCCGGTAACGTAGAACTGGCTGCCATGGGAATGAACGGAGGGCACTTACCACTCACATACCCCTAAAATCCACTATCTACACCCTCTTCCTCTGAACCCAAACTGTCGAAACAGCATGTTTGCTACGCCTACCCTTAGATGAGCCAGACGAAAACGACCGGTGATATACCCTACACTGGCGGAGCTTGTATTACTGATACAACAACAACAACAGAGGTGTAAGCTTCGGTACAGATTTTTCCCTCGATCCAATCTTGCATGTTTGGAAAGATTGCCCTAGCACGACCCTCAAAGTCTAGTTTGCGGATAGAGAGATCTGTTCGAAGTTCGGAGAAATACTGTGTTGACTGCCCGAAAATGTTACCATGTCCCTTGAGAGGCTAGCCTGTAGAGGCCAACCTCCTTTAACTTGATTGCACTTTGAGCTGCGATGGAAATAACGTAAAAGTCGATGGGAAGTAAGTGCAAAACGACATTCAAGGCAGCACGGAGGCAAGTTGTACATGCTCCTTTGCACCCTCCCCAATTTACTGATATTACAGTCCTTCCGAAGAGCTTCTCACTAAACCAGGTGGGTGGCAACTTCACAAAAAAAAAAAAACAGAACTCAAGTCCATTGACTTAGAGCATCACCTGGCGGTTGTTCCGTGAACTTTTTGATCAAGATGCATAAAAAAGTGGCTTTTATTAGTTATATGGCTGAGGATCTCCTTAGAAAGATAAGTAGCAAGAGCAATAGCCAAAAAAGTTGGCCGTAAAATCGCGATAAACCAAACCAGAACTGACGGCCATGGTATATACGTTTGGTAGTATTATGAGGGAATCATCCAGTAATATTGTTTTTCATTGGACCACTACTATTAACAACGTGACCAGTTTGATTATGGCTATCGATTAGAAACGGTTTGAGTTGGTGAATAGACAGGATGTTGTTGCTACAAATGGAAGTACCTAAAATTCGATGGCACCTCCGAACAGCAGACCGTTTTTCTGCTTTTCCATGGTCGAAATATACTCGAAGGTTTGCCATTGCCTACAGATAGCTGACCGCTAAACCTTTTCTATTATTTCGTGCTATATTGCCCGCATTTGCTTAGAGCTTTTACTTGATATAAAACAGTTTCATTAACAAGATTATCATTTTAACAGCTAATAGCTTTTTAACTTGCTATGTTATATGCTTTTTCTAAATTTATCATTAAAAATGTATGTAGTCATTTACTAATCAAATTTTAAAAAAAAAAAAAATTCAAACAAAAAATTGCTCAAACTACGCTAAAAAAAGAACAACGAAACAACACAAATATCGGGTGAACAGGTAAGCATTCATAAAGTCATTTGTCTATTAATTCCGCCATTTATGCTAGTAATTGCCGTAGGTGATCAGCCGATTGTATCGAGTATAGACAAGTGTAAATACATCAATCTAGATTACTAGTAAATAGCAGCCCATTGTTAACCATTAAAAGTGACAACATAATCGGCCTTTGAAATAACAATCGTTTATGGTGCTTCAGTTAATAATGCCATTAATTTACATGCATAGGTTCTACGGAGCGGAAAGTGTGAGTGTATTTAAAGTGTCAGTGCATTCCACCTGTGTGCATGCCACATAGTGTTTAAATATTGGTCTGTGGTGACACTTTTAGCAATTTCCACCATTTACAAGCAATCACAGACTATTTGCATAATATGGAATAAACGATGCATACCCACATCTGTGTTCAAAATAATAGCAGTGCAACATACGGGAAAGTTTTGACCAAGGCGAATCTAAAGGGGTTTCCCATAACAGGTGTCATGAATGAATGGATTGCGCTATCGAGAGAGGATTAACCATTTTTTGTGGCGGGAATGGGATGGTATTGATTTGGACAAAGTGCATTTTCAACAAGACGACGAAATCATTGATCTTTTACTGGAAAAGTTTGCGGACCGTGTTATCTCTCGAAAAGGTGAACACAATTCGCCACCAAGATCTTGTGATTTATGACCTTGTGATTTTTTTTTGGGACTACGTTAAAGAGAAGGTCTACGCCAACAGCCCAGGGTCGATTCAATACCTCAAAGATGGCATTCGTGAGGCTACCGAGGACATTGGGCAGCCACTTTGCAATTCGGTTACGGAAATAATGAAATAAAATCTAAAAAAGTGTGTAAAACTTTGCAGTGTATCGCGCTGCAATTATACTGAACTCAAGTGTACATACGTACATACATACAAATGTTGGTATAAACGCAATGCCATTTGCACAAATGCCTCTGTACTTAAGTTATGACAAAAATGCATTTCATATATTGGCTTAACAATAATCACATCATTTGCCGCCACAATCAATAACACATTAACCCTTAATAGCGCACATAAATAATGCAATTGTCGCACATTAACCAACAAAACAATACAAAAGCCATACCACCCACATACACAGATAGATACCGGAGCGACAGGCCAAAGCAGGCAAGAGCATATTACACGATAGGTAAATAAATATTAAAAAACATAAAATGTAAGCATAAAGCGAACTGAAAAAAGAAATAAAAGCAACAAAAATGTTATTTTAAAAATCAATGCTACTCTGCTTTATCGCAATGGAATCTAGCCATGGCATGATAAGAAATTTTATTGAGCCGTCGGCGGGGTAGAAAAACAGTTGTTAGAATTACCGAAATTTTTTGGTTAAATTCGATTTTTATGTAGAAATTATGCGCGGCACAAAATGCTTACATAATACGGCACATGTGGCGGAGGCATTATGTCGGTGTGTCGGCAGCCCTTGGAAATGAAAGCCACACACATATGGATGCACACACGTGCGCCCGCACCAAACAGAATCCTTTGAGGGCATGGCGAAACTCCAAAACTTACAGCCGTGATGCTGTACAAAGGACTGTGGAGCGTCAAACCGCAGGGAATGGGTTAAACAATAAGGAATAAATAGCCTTTAGCCATAGCTGATTGACCTTCGTGCGTACGTAGGGTCAATCCAATCACAAAAGCAGCAGAGTATAGAAAAACACTTACATGCCATCTCGTCCGTGCATGCATGCAAGTGTAGGCGTATGTGTGTACTTGTATAAATTTATGTAAGCACGTACAAAAGAGACCGAAAGAAATATGTTTACCAATCGGATATTTTCGTATCAATGAAGGTTAATAGAAATTGTTTGCAAGAAATTTGTTATCAAAGCATTTCAAAGGATTACCTATGCCAACAAAAACAACTCTCTTGTGTGTGTGTGCGTGTATGCATGCGGCTGAGTGTGTCTGATGAGTTTATTCATACATGCACAGAAGCATAAAAATATGAACAGATGAAAAAATGTAGGCCATTTGCTATGCCATTATAGGTCAATATGTAGCAGCATTCGTTTAAGCCGCATTATGGTAATACAACCGGTAGGCCTCACATGTGCACCCACACATACGCGTGAGTTTAATTATATGTATGTGCGCTTCAGCGCACAATACGTTAGCAGTCAATTTACATTTGGAATGCAAAGCACGCCTTCCAGAGAACTGGTCAAGATGGGATTATGCGTTTTTTATGTGCTGTATATATTTTACAGTTACTCACCAGAACGATCATGCTTTACTCTTCTAATAATTGACAAATTTTCTTGAAGATATTGAATAGTGAAGAGATTTTTCTGAGTAAATTGTGCATTATTTTTTTAGTAAAAACATTTATTAAAAAATAAATCAATAAATCAAAGCTTAGTAAAACAAAAAAAACACACCTTAAACACTCTGCACCAACAATTTTGAAAGGTTTTATCCCGGTCTCGGCTACGATGGATTGGTGAGTGACTACCATTCGGAAAACACTGGGTCGAAAGTACGCGCACGAACAGTGCGGCAGAAAAAGAGACTGTTAAATCCTGTCTTTCCAAATGTTCGGGTCAGGCGGCTAAGCGCTTGAGGTTTCTTAGTGTGCCTTTCAGCTATAAGCTGAGGTTGTTCTCCAGCCTAGCCGTACCTTTCATCCACTGTATCAACAGCACTAGAAGGTTGTAGAGGGTTTTTCTTCCTTTAAGAAGGTAGGGGTAGTCAGAATTTTCAAAAAAATGGGGTGTTTTGCATTTTGTTAAAGTATAATGACTTAAAAATATTGTATGAAAATTTGAGTTATTCAAGAATTAACAAAGGAGGCTTGGGCGCTCCGGGGCGTTCGAGAACTGGTGATCGCTGTAAATTAAAAACCTATTGGTAGATTTTAATAAAATGTATGCTGCTTTTGAAAAACATAAACAACTCTTGCCTGCTGTAAGGATTTTTTTTTTAAATTTCGGTTTTTTTACACCATTACCTGTCGGTTTTTTCTCGACAATCTGAAAAATATTTTCTGAGGCCACCATATTGTTCATTTTCGAAAAAAGCTTCGATAAGGCACAAGACTATCTATTGATAAAACTAATTTCTCGTGTCCAATTGTCCGATTGACTTTAGATGAATTTCCAGGGACCTGTAATGATCACCGCAAGGGACTTCTGCAAAAATGAGCTCCACACAAACAGCGATAGCTTTTACAATCATTTTTTTGTTTTTGAAGTTTTGCTTAACTCAAGTTAAGACATGATGTATTAATGCTATGTTTTTCTTTTTGTAATACCATCATTTTTTCGGGCCTCTGACTACCCCTAATACTTTAGGTTTTTAAAGTTTTCGAAGTTATCAAAACCGCACATGTTGAAATTTGATTATTAAATTTTTAATTAATGAAAACTTATTTCAAGTTTCGAACTTGAATTCTAATCTCGTGAAAGAATTAACTATATTTTGTGGGAAAAAATTAGAATTAAATAATATGAGAATAAATTTCCAAAACTTCTTAGTCCGTAATAGTCTCTGCGATATAGGTATTTGACGCGAGTCGTATGCGAGGGGTCCCTTTTATATTTCGGGATTTGGCAACCCTGGTGTTGCAATCTGGCAACTGACAGCTGTATCGCAAAGTTTGACATTTTTTCGCTTTTACGTACTCAGAACGTTTTGAAATACCAGCGCTATTTGTGTTGTTTACAGTAACTTAAAAGATTCATCTCGGTCCAAAAATGGAATTAAATCGTGAACATTTTCGTGCGATTATTTTTTACAACTTTCGACGTGGGTTAACTCAGCAACATTGCATGGATGAACTTAATTCATTTTTTGGCGATGAAGCTCCATCAAGGACCAGTGTTTATCAATGGTAAGGTGAATTCAATCGTGGTCGTAGCTCACTCCAAGACGAATTTCGTGAAGGTCGTCCAAAATCAGTTGCTGTTCCGAAAACCATTGATGCTGTGCGCGAACTGATATTGCAAGATCGTCGTGTGACCTCTCGTGAGATTGAGACAACCTTAGGCATTAGCGGGACTAGCATACATTCAATATTGCATAAACATTTGACTGTCAAAAAAATTTGTTCGCGTTGGATCCCATACAATTTGTCAATCG
Source organism: Anastrepha fraterculus (assembly GCA_037575425.1). Lineage (NCBI taxonomy): Eukaryota > Metazoa > Arthropoda > Insecta > Diptera > Tephritidae > Anastrepha > Anastrepha fraterculus. The sequence continues at coordinate 14,530 of JAYXIM010004243.1, read as the reverse complement.
CTCAAAAAAAGGCTCGTGTCGATTGGTCGAAGGAAATGCTCAAAAAATACAATCGCGGGGCTTCCAAACACGTCTATGACATCGTGACGGTGATGAATGGATTTACGCGTATGAGCCCGAAAGTAAACAGCAGTCGACTGTATGTGTGTTTCAAGATGAGCCAAATCCAACAAAAGTTGTTCGCGCACGAAGCACTTCCAAGCAAATGGTCGCCTGTTTTTTCGGGAAAACTGGACATGTCGCAACCGTACCACTAGAACAACGCAGAACAGTAAATTCTGAGTGGTACACAACCATTTGTTTGCCAGTTGTCTTCCAAGAAATTAGGAAAAACAATCGCCAAAGACGGATCACTCGTCACTAGGACAATGCGAGCTCTCACACATCGGCTCAAACAACTGCATTTTTGAACACCCAAAACATCGAATTAATGGGACATCCGCCGACTTGGCACCGAATGACTTCTTTTTATTCCCGTACGTAAAAAACAAACTGAGAGGTCAACGTTTTTCGACACCTGAAGAAGCGGTTGCGGCATTCAGAATGAATGTTTTGGAGGTACCTCATTCAGAGTGGCAAAAGTGTTTCGACAATTGGTTCAAACGCATGCAAAAGTGTATAGATCTTCATGGAGACTATTTTGAGAACTAATAAAGTGATTTTCGATGATTAAAATTTGTTATTGTTCTCTAATCCTGACATATAAAAGGCACCCTTCGTATACTTTCAAGAAAACCACATTTCGATCTTTATTGTCCGCCGCAGGGATTATAGAAGTACTCGCTTCGAACAGAGATTGGCTGCTCCAAATTTAAAGTAGAAGTATTTATACATTTTTCCTATCTTTATTCTGCAAATATGGAAAATCATTTGAGCGAAATCGGTGACTTTTTCGTAATTTTTACACTGACCAAACCTCCTAGGCTTTTGGAGGCATCTTTAGTTTTATGGGGAATAAGTAATAATAACAATTGAACTGCAAAAACTATCGCGGGATTCCCTTATAAAATCTTTAGAACGATTGTGAACAAAATATTTATAGGCCACGCAGAAAGAGTACTTCCGGAGAATCAATGCAGAGTTCGACCTAGAAGCTTCACAATATACTACATTTTTTTTTTTCAAATAGTCCATGGAGAAGTATTTTGAGCACAACTCTGGACTGTACGTGTTGTTTATTGATTTTAAGCAAGATTTCGCTAGCATCAACAGGAGGGCTATTCCCACAATATTTCACAAATGCAAAATCCCAGACAACCTAACCAGAATAATGATAGTGACTTTAAAAGAAATTGCATAAGATTCGCGGATATTGAAATTGCAGCTGGTAAGATTTTCCTTAAAATCAGCGAAGACAATACGAAATATGCGATGCTGTCGAGACAAAATAAGCCCAGATGAGATAAACTGAAAATTGGCGACTTTTCTTTTACAATTCAATAAGACTCACCATCGATGAGAGAATCAAAGGAGCTAACAGTTCGTGCCCGTCGCTAAGCAAACGTTTCAAATCAAAACTATTAAACAGACAATGCAAATTCTGCATCAAACCATCATTAGACCAGTATTATGCTAAGGAGCTGAAACGTGCACGCTAATTGAAGCAGAAAATGCAAAACTGCAAACATTCGAACAAAAAACACTCAGCAAAATATTTAGTGCAGTCAAAGATCACGACGAGTGGCGTATCAGGCGGAACGACGAGCTAGACCATCTCTTAAATGTAGGAGTGACAGACGGGCGTAAGACGACGAAAAGCGGACACACACCTTTTAACAATTTAACGTAACGAAATGCAACACAGGGAACTGACGAACACAGGAGGACAAGAACGAACAGAGGACTCAGACAAAGTATGATAGCCTAAGAGTCAGTCGGCAAATTGGCACCAACCTTAGCAGACGTTTGAACTTACACCTAATTATATATGTATTTGCGTAAAATTATTTCCCGTGTGAAAATTTGTTACTTATAAAATAAATATCGTTGTTTAAAAGAGATAAAACCTTACATAAATGGCAAAATTATTTTATGTTGCATCAAAGTGCAGCGGTTAAGTTGGCTGTCATATAACAAGAAAGGGCTTTACGTTCAAAATCGCGGCATTTTGCCAATTTTTTTTTACTCTAGAACGGGGCATAGCTTCAGTAATACTGATTAATAGTTTTTTTAGTTTTTGTGTTTCAGATGAATAGAAGAGCGAAAATTAATAAAATCGTCCAGGTCCATTTTTCGGCAGGGTCAACTTCAGCGCCATTTTTTAAATTATTAAAATTAAGAATTTTTTTTTGTCATTTTTGTATGCAAAAGAAGTTAAGTAAAAAGCCTAGAAAATGTAAATATCGTTTTTCATTTTTTTATTGTAAAAAAAATTCCTGAAAATACCCTAAATTTTCGAGCTCTAGACCACCGGGACCCCTTAAGTATCTAGCGCGGTTTTCCCAGTAATGCTGTATAAATAAAATAAAAATAAAAACATGATCACTTTCATGAGTAACTGTACGATATTTTCATTTGTTTTGTAATATTTTTTTACTATTTCGTGATATGTTTCTTCTATACAAAACTTGCTAATTTTTTGCTGCTTCCATTAACCAATGCCTACTACTACTACTAGCCATTCAAACAAAAGCTTCGCTACATAAGCAGATATCTTCGTTGTGCAGAGTTCTTATGTCTGTAAGCAAAAACATTACTCTCACTGCTTAAAGTTTCTATTAAAGCCAAAAAAATATGCAAGTCTGAGGCTCGACTGCTAAAGAAATTGGCTTAGAATATGAGCAATGACATTTAATGTATGAAATGACCGGATATGAATAAACTGAAATGTCCAAGGTGAAAAATATTTTTATTTATTTAAATATTTTATTTATTTCGCAGGGACCGAAAAGTAATGCCCCGATCTTAGTAATACGAAAAGAGCAATAGAGAAGCTGAAAAACTACAAGTCAGGTTAATATACACTGTCCCTTTAGTCGACTTTAAGCAAGCGTTTGACAAACTCAACAGAAAATATATCGACCGTCACCTAAAAGTACTGGGTATACTACAAAAATACATAAATTTTATCAATATGACTCTTATACACTCAAACGCTAAAGTACCTAATTATGAATGTCGAAATATCTGATGAATTCGAAATCAAATCCGGCGTAGGGCAAGGTGACTCACTATCAACGGTCGCTGTTTTCCTGTTTGGTGCTTTCACAAAGCACTTGGCTACTCTGCACGAGTTCAATTCAGACCAACGACGTCTGTGGGTAGACCTCATGAAGTCGTCAATCCATAGTTGAATCGATGCGAAATTGACACCAAGAAAGGGTTCAGGGCCTAGTGGCATACTTGCAGAGCCTTCATTTGCCAATTTATCAGCTAACTCGTTCCCTGTAATACCACAATGTCCAGGCACCCAAATAAGACTAACTTTGTTGTGTTTTGCAACACTGTTCAGTTTTGTCTTACATTCACCGACTAACTTCGAAGAGCAGCGTGGATTAGCAAGTGCTTTCAGTGCACTTGACTGTCACTACAAATTCCAATACTGTTGCCCCGCCATTTTTGCTCAATTAGTCAGTACGCCACATTCAAGGTGGCATAGACTTCCGTAAGGAATACCGTGGCCAACTGTCCTGTGGCATAGGAGTACTTTGTGTCTTCATCTAAGTACCATCCAGACCCGCTTCCATCACTGGTTTTGGATCCGTCGGTGTGATATCCCGTTAATTGGTTCTCTGGACTTAACCATTGATCTCTATCTAGGATAAAACGTCATACCTCCTACCGAAGCTAACGACAGGCACCCGATTGTCCACAGGCATCGAGAACAGTGTGCTCCGCTCTGACAACTGGTGGTATATCTGACAGTGGCCAGTGACTCATTTCCCCAGACTCGGTTTAACTTGAGCCTCTCTGTAGCCTGTGTAGGGGTTTTACTCTGGCTGTAGCTTTCCACCATACTACGGAGGCGTATGTAATAATGGGTCTAATCAGGGTGATGTACAGCCAGTGTATTATCGCCGGTTCTATTACACTGCTAGAAGACTTTTAGTGTTCGAGAGACCTTCTGCTCGACGTGCTTCTTCCTGGTAAGTTTACTATCTAGGCTTACTTCTAAACATTTAACCTCAGAAGACAGTTGCAGTGTTACCCTCTTCAATGTGAGTAGTAACAGGCCTTCCATATTGCGTTTCCTAGTGAAAATCACTAAGGTACTTTTTGTAGGATTCACCGAAAGACCAGGCAATTCGCACCAATACTAAATCTTATTTAGAGCTACCTACATTTTATTACACATAACTTCAAGTGATCGTCCTGAGATTAATACGCACACACCGTCTGCGTAGGATGTGTCCAATTTCCTGCAGATCATTAAGAAGAGAGTCCACCACGAAGCACCAAAGTAGGGGAGAGAGTACACCGCCTTGTGGGCAACCCTTCATAACACCTACATACCTACCTACCTAGAAGGAGCTTATTGTAATGGTCAATAACTTCAATTTGTTAGCGTTTTATTGAAAAACTCTAGGAACTTATTTATCAGTACACGTATGCCATACAATATTAAAACTATAGTAAAAAAAAAAAACTAATTAAACCTATTAAAAAATTTGCCATAAAACCTTAAAAACCTTAAAAACCTATTAGTAAAACTTTGGTATTTTCAAAAAAATATATATTACAAATCTATAATTCCACCAAAACACCCATTACTGTTCAAAATGGCCCCCTATGATCAAGAATTTATTTTATTTTTTCCGCCCTGCTTATCACAATAAACGCAAGCATTAACAACCTAACCGAACACCCTAATAAATTTCAATAAACAAAAGTTAATTTGATCAGATTTAAAGTATAAATAACCAATTTTCGAGTTAATAACCATATAAAGCGAAAAGAAATAAAAGTGTTCGTTAAACAACCAAGTCGTTAGAAAATAGATGGAAGATATGTGAAGCGATACCGTTGTTTATGTGTGCTGTGAGCATTGCTGCGGCGTACCAGCTAAATATTAGCACGTGATTTATATGCTTAGCGTGCGAGCGCATTTTATTTAATAGCCCTATTAAAAATCCAGAAGTGGGCATGTGCTTGTGTTCGCATGTAGAACAAGCCATAGAAACACACACTCACATATGCGAATTGCAGCGTGACTGCGGGGGAAGGAAATGATTACCAGTAAGCAGCTTTTGTTTAAATGCGCGTGAAAGGCTACAACACTTGAGATCCAAAAAAGGATTACTAAATAGGATAAAAGCAAAAGAGTGTAAATGAAATTGTAATTGTAAAGAAAAAGTGGCGGTATACCTCATTCTAGTGCAAAGTCAGTAAGTTAATAGAGCTGCTGTTTTATAAATGCAGTCAATCAGTAAGCCAAATGCGCTTAATTATCGATGATACTGGTCGGTGATACTGGTTGTACAATAAGTTTCGCGATTGGATAAGAAAACACAATTTTATGGTTTCGCTGAGTTAAGAGTGAGATTAGTAAGAAAAAATTCTATTCCTGATTACTGGTCTACTTATCCTTATATTGAAATGCCAATTTTTCGCAACACTATGAGCCGTAATAGGTTCCAGCAAATACTATCCTATCTTTATTTCTCGTATATTGAAATTGAAACATCAAATTCGAATCGCTGGGTAAAAAATCAAAACATTATCAACCACTTCAGTAAAAAATTCCTCCCACTCAAAACTTGTAGTTAGATGAAGGAATAATTCCATAGCGTGGTCGACTAAATAGCAGAGTAAACTTATGTAATCCCATGATAATAGTTAAATACGGAATTTTAAATGGAATGGTATGTGAATCAAAAACAGGTTACATCTGTAATTTCAAAATATTTACACGAAAAGGCAATAATTTGCGGAATACTATAACTGAAGTATTGGTACCATATCTCAAAAAGTGGTATAATATTTATGCTGACCACTTTTAGAATAGTGTAGATTTAGAAAAATATTTATAAAGTGCGAAAACTAGAATCTGAATGTAGATATACTTATATATCGCCGAAAAAGACGAGAACAGCTGGAAATGTGGAACTCAACAAATCTAAGAAAGTCGGGATGATTTCAACAATCCATAAAGCAGACCGTTGTAATACGGGAAAGAAAGATAGAAAAAGTGGTATTTCTACAAAAACGCCAATAATCATTATTTATAATAATAATTTCATGGGTGGTTGGAACCTTGCTGACCATTTTCGAAAAAATAAAAAAATGGACTAAGATAGTAACTGTTTAATTGTGCACTTGGAAGCTTTCTTATGTCCTCGTAATCCATTACAATTTGGAAATTCTTTGCTCACACTTGCTGAGTCGGGGCTGTTTCATACCAATTCCTACCCTGACGAAGATATGGGAACTAATATACCTAAAACTTCTTTCTCAAGACTATTCCGGTTTGATTCACTGGTTCTATCTGATTCTAATTTTCAGCGATACGGCTAATAAACTCGTTAGAAGAAATTGCAGAGTAAAAATGCACATAAAATAAGAATGCTTAAACTATACTTCTAAAAATAATATTGAACCTTACGACAATAAACATCTGTTTTATTCAGATTTTCCAGACTAAACAGGATTTCATACGGGGTGACCCGCATTATGGGAGACATATAAAAGGGGTTTATCTAAAGAGTTTAAGATAAATGAAAAGATAAAATTCTGAGGTGATCAAAACTTGTAAGAAAATGTAACGGTAATTATGGCGAAAAAATCGTGAGAATTTAAAAAAATTGAAAAATTTACAAAATGTCTTACGATTGATTGCATTTCACGTCCCATAACTGCCGACAAAAGTGAAATTGGGAGTTCGTGAAGCATTTGTTAGAAAGCCCAGACTACTGGCTATCATTTAAATAAATATAGCCTTCACGAATCTAAAACAAGAAAAGTATAGAATATAAAGAAAAATAGTACCTAAAATTACAAAATCCCGCCCTACCTCAGAAACGAAGTACTATTTCGCCATTCGTTCCCATACGATTTTTTGTTCCTATTGCCATTCCCTATCTTCCCACGTACACGACCTGACGAAAAGCGGTATATCCTGTTTTTGATTCTTATGAATTTCACCCGGTACCAGAGAACCTTTTTTGCAAACATTAGCTGTAGGTAATGTGTCAAGTGCAAACCCATCTATGATATCTAGCTGACACTTACATGGTCGGCGGCATCACTCAAGAAGGATGAGCCAAATTATCTAAACCCACTGGCATCTCACTGTCAGGGCAGTGACAAAGAATATGTCTGACAGACTCTTCTTCCTTCTCGTTTTTGCAGTTTCTGCAATAGTCGAAATGAGGTAAATACAATCTTTGAGCTTATCGACCTAGGAGGTAGATGCCTTTGATCTAAGCAACCAATATAGAGGTGTTGTTCTTTGATCAATTAAGTAACACCTTTGAGCGCTTCACGTCCGATTTTAGGCAATTTCTTGCGTTACAAGTAAGACTATCAACCAATCTCGTATTGGCTGCAGGGACAATGCTACTTATATCACGCAGCTTGTAGGTTGAGAGTGGTACACCGGCAATCTTCGTACCAAGAGGAAGTGATAGTGGCCCCTCTCGCAAATTTGTCTACCTTACAATGCCCTGGTATATCACTATGTCCTGGCACCCATGTCTGGTTGGTAGATTAAATCGTTGAACTACCAGTCTAACACTCCCCAAGTATCAATAAAGCCCCGTTTCGATACCATTTTGAAACTTCCAACAGGCAAATATCTACATTTAGACATAGATGTAATGATGTAATAGAGAAGATTGAGCGGATTAAGTTCCGAGCACTGCTCCAGGCTATCGACAAACAGTGACCTTAATCGTCTAGCTGCCAAACCCGTGCATTTACAGAAAAAGTGCCCAAACAGTATTCTTCTCTGAAAGGTCCCCACAGCTTCTGTGATGGGAGTTAAATGGTAAACCAAGCTTTTCTGCGTGTGTTCTGAATCAAATTGATGCGATGGTTTTTGCGAGTAATGATGGAGTAAGTGACAACCCCCAACCAAGAGATTTAATCACTGCTTGACTATCGCAATAAATACAGATTTTTCTAAAGGTAGTCATATGTACTATTCCCTAACCAGAAAACTACCTCATTAGTGGCAAGAATTTCAACCTAAAATACTCTGCAATGATTATGAAGAGGAGCAAAAACGCTTACTTTTAACTCCCTTTTTACTGTAGACGCCAAACCCATTTTATCATCAAGCTGTAAGCCATCAGTAAAGCAACGTTAGCAGTTTTTTCGACCAAGTATATTGTCAATGCACTCACGTTTAGCTGGAGTTCTAGTACTAAAGAACCTATTAAAATATGGTTCATGCAGACGATAGTCAACACGAATTGTTTGACCCCAACCGAGTGTTATGATCGAGTGCCCAATGCCTAAATCTCCCTCTACCTCTATAACAATTCCAACATTATTCGTACTATTGAGTGCCCCATTGATTGTCTTCCGAAGTTGATCTTTTCAACGCAGTTAAAACTTCCTTAACTTGTTGATGAGTGCCCTAAGAGTGCGCCTGTGTCTTTGGGTATAACAAGAAGTTGTAACCTCTCTTACACCGCGAATATATTGTGGGTCCGATAATATTGACATTTTATTAGATATAATCGTTCTCGGCGAGTTCGGTCACTCTAAGTTACTGAATTATTCAAGAGCTGTCTGTGCAGCAGGAACATATTCAGGATGAATGAAAAAAAGAGGTTGTCTGTAAAGTCGGTTTACTGACGATAGTTTAACGTGATAACGTCATAAGAAAATATTGATGGAATGGTTGCATTTTTCAAAAGAAAATTTTAATTTTATTTGTTTGATAGATATTTTGTATGGATATAGAGAATGAGGTAACATTAACATAACATAATATACTTTAACATAACATAACATAACATAACATAACATAACATAACATAACATAACATAACATAACATAACATAACATAACATAACATAACATAACATAACATAACATAACATAACATAACATAACATAACATAACATAACATAACATAACATAACATAACATAACATAACATAACATAACATAACATAACATAACATAACATAACATCAAATAACATAACATAACATAACATAACATAACATAACATAACATAACATAACATAACAAAACATAACATAACATAACATAACATAACATAACATAACATAACATAACATAACATAACATAACATAACATAACATAACATAACATAACATAACATAACATAACATAACATAACATAACATAACATAACATAACATAACATAACATAACATAACATAACAAAACATAACATAACATAACATAACAAATTACCCCGTATTAAAGCACTTATCAACAGCTTTCATTTGATACCCATATTGTATATTACATACACAACCAAAGGTTACCCGGGTCCACGTTTTGACCTATATCTCGAGACCCCAGTCACGGAGCGGCATGAAAAATACTCTGTACTAAAGCATTCACCAACAGCTTTCATTTGATACCGATATTGTACATACACGTCCGAAGGTTACCCGGGTCCACGTTTTGACCTATATCTTGAGACCCTATCTACCAATAGGTATTCAAACTATACGGAAATTATCTTCAATACCTACTTAACAATGTGTGTAAGTTTGGTTTAATTCGGTTCAAAGACACGGCGGGTCCACGTTTTGGCATATATTTCGAGACCCTAGTCATCAATAGGTATGAAAATTACCCCGTATTAAAGCACTTATCAACAGCTTTCATTTGATATCCATATTGTACAAACACATTCTAGGGTCCACGTTCTGGTTTCTATCTCGAGACCCTAGTCACGGAGCGGATGGAAATTCTCTGAACTAAAGCATTCACCAACCCATTTGATACCCATATTGTACATACACATCCGAAGGTTACCCGGGTCCACGTTTTGACCTATATCTCGAGACCCTGTCTACCAATAGGTATCCAAACTATACGGAAACCATCTTCAATACCTCCTTAACAATGTGTGAAAGTTTGGTTTAATTCGGTGCAAAGACACGGCGGGTCCACGTTTTGGCATATATTTCCAGACCCTAGTCATCAATAGGTATGAAAATTACCCCGTATTAAAGCACTTATCAACAGCTTTCATTTGATACCCATATTGTACATACACAGCCAAAGGTTACCCCGGTCTACGTTTTGACCTATATCTCGAGACCCTAGTCACGGAGCGGCATGAAAAATACTCTGTACTAAAGCATTCACCAACAGCTTCAATTTGATATCCATATTGTACAAATACATTCTAGGGTCCACGTTGTGGTCTCTATCTCGAGACCCTAGTCACGGAGCGGCATGGAAAATACTCTGGACTAAAGCATTCACCAACAGCTTCCATTTGATACCCATATTGTACATACACATTAGAAGGTTACCCGGGTTCACGTTTTGACCTATATCTCGAGCCCTATTTCCAAAATAAAATATAATCCATGTTACTCGTGGAGGATGTAGCTTTCGAATGGTGAAAGAATTTTGCAGTTCGTTCAATGCAATGAGCAAGGTAACTACATATGAGCAAGGTAACACTAATGAGCAAGGTAACACTAATGAGCAAGGTAACACTAAAGAGCAAGGTAACACTAATGAGCAAGGTAACACTAATGAGCAAGGTAACACTAAAGAGCAAGGTAACACTAATGAGCAAGGTAACACTAAAGAACAAGGTAACACTAAAGAGCAAGGTAACACTAATGAGCAAGGTAACACTAAAGAGCAAGGTAACACTAATATGAGCAAGGTAACACTAATGAGCAAGGTAACACTAATGAGCAAGGTAACACTAAAGAGCAAGGTAACACTAATATGAGCAAGGTAACACTAATGAGCAAGGTAACACTAAAGAGCAAGGTAACACTAATATGAGCAAGGTAACACTAATGAGCAAGGTAACACTGATAAGCAAGGTAACACTAAAGAGCAAGGTAACACTAATATGAGCAAGGTAACACTAATGAGCAAGGTAACACTAAAGAGCAAGGTAACACTAATGAGCAAGGTAACTACATATGAACAGTAATGAGCAAGGTAACGACACATTTTTTCGTGCGTGCAGCCTGTTAAATCGAATTATAAGACGTTATCACGTCAAAAGTTCTATGGACTTTAAGCGTCGAATAGAAATACAAAAAGGTTCCCTCTTCTTGCTAATTCTTTCGCTTTTCGGGTTAATAATTTATGCCATTTTCGCAGCAAATAGTTTTTTGAGAAGCTTTTTGTGAGTAGAAATTCACAAAACCTACACTTGAAGACTTGTCTTTGCCTTTCTTCAAAAAATGGTTAATATTAAATCCCGCACCTTCGAATTAACAGCTGAGTAAAAAAGCACTAAATAGTAACAAGCGCCTGTTAAGACAGACACGAAGATATATCTTTAAACAGTATCGTTAAAAGCTTACGCTGATTGCTTTCGCATTAAGCTGCATAATTATAACTTACATATATATTTATATATATGTGTGTACATATGCAGTATTTGTGATTACACTTGCTCACGCACTACAAATCGTTAATCCTTAAGTTCGTGTATGTAATTGTACGAGAAAGCCGCAATGTGTGGCGTTGTTGGTTCGCGTAATGATATCGAAGTGTTCCAAAGTAAATAATAATCAAAGGTATATTTACTATAGTTCATGGCGTGCAAAAGGTGATGCAAAGCTCTATAAGTATATAAGGCAAGTGTACTACTCAAACCTTTACGTATATATTTCTTTGCATTAATTTTATGCCCTGAGGAAAGCGCGGTGTGGTCCGGGCGTATGAGTGATATTTAATATTTCGTAATACGCAGAGTAAAATTTATTTTCAACGCAATACAGTACTCTAAATAATTATAGCACAGAGGCGCATTTACAAGTTTTAACAAATTATTTGTCTAGTACATACTTTTCCTATTTTTTTTCGATTCAAATATAAATTCAAAGTCATAGCCAAATGCTAATGCCATAGCCATTGATAATTTGTTTAATTTTTCTTGGAATAAGTGAGGCCTTTTGCAAATCTTTCCTAAATTTTATAGACGTAAAACTTTTTTTTCAAACAATTACCTCGCAAATACCAAAAAACTCTGTAGAGTAAAGTCGGATATTGTGGGCACCATTTTACCTTGATATTAATTTCTGCCAAAATAATCGTAATGGAAAAGCGATCATTTTTTATCTCTAACAGATATTGAATTATCTTTACATTTTATTGAAAAGTATACCATAATATAATCGCTTTCATTTGACAGAAGAATTGAAACTACCTTAAAAGTTGATGAAAAGAAAAATGGTGGGTAATGTGGAACAGGGTATTCGGGTAAAGTGGGCCACTAGATAAAATCACCAAAAAACAATTGTAAGAGTTAATAAGCCAATGAATTTATTCACATTTCACACGACACATTTCACACATTCACACGACGAAGAATGTCCGTCTAGGGTTAAGGTGGAAAGCTAAGAGTTTCATGGAGCTCTTCGAGAATGAACAGAAGTGCCTGGTTGTGAACTATATTTTTATGGAAACCTAAAAGAATTAAATAATAAATAAATAAAAACTCAGAACTGTGCAATATTTTGCGCTGTTATTATTGTGTGCATATATTTAATTGCATGATATTTGCTTTGGTCATAACTGAAAAGTGTCGTTAGCAATTCTCTTATTTTCCGTTCATATTTCTTTGCCATTGCAGCAACGGCTTATCGCCTTTATAATTTTATATGCATTTCATTTCATTTTATTTAAATTAATATGAATTTATAAAGAACTACAATCGACCAGCAGTAATGATATCGGTAATTGTATTACAGATTGTCATTGATTCGACCGCTGGTGGCTTGTTGCAGATTATGGACATCCTCGCGTAATGCAAAGTTGTGATTTTCTTTTTAATATTAAACAGTTTTTGCTGCTTTTTTATCCGCCCTATTTTATTTAAGAATCAACTTTTGCCGACCAAGGCTTCATATTTCTTTTTTTTTTTTTTTTGCCTTCAATACACATATTAATTTTTAATCTGTATATGTGTGTGTACGGCATGTAATATTTGCTTTAACAACATTATTACTATTAACCATAATTCCATTCACGAAATTACATTACTGTATTCTCCTTTTATTTCTACATTCTTCAAAGGATCTCATCATATTAATGTAGTCTTTTCATTTTCAATTTTCGCACGAATACATACACATAATCAAGGCAGTAAGAGTGAAAAAGATTTGCCGGATTTTCCGAAATTAAGTCGGAAATAGTTGTGATTGAGGAGTATTTAAAGAATATACAAATTTAAATTCAAATGAAAATATTCACATATTTGACTGTGTGCGGAAAAGGACAATATATACAGTGCCCAAGGGCTCCTCCAAAAAATCATCGGAGGCAGCGTAAAACGGGCAACCTAACCAAACTTCATAGCGCGTTTTTCTAGCAATTATTCAGACAAGTTTTTAAAGACTTGTAACGCATTATACAAACTTTTTTTGGTATAAAAGACTGCTCCGATTATTAAGGTGAGGTATTAAATACTACTCAAATTGTTTGACTGCATGAGGCTTGTTTCGTTTTTCCAACATAATAAATATAAGAGAATTGGAATTTTTGATCGGAATTGGTACAGATTGCTTGTTTTGTTCCTCATATGCCTAAAAATGGCTCTTTCAGCTTCAAAAATGTACCACTCCCAAATGTTTGAAAAAGAAAGAAAGAAGGGCTTCTAATGATGAAGAATAATAAAATGCGGGAACGGCCCAAAAAAAGTGTAGAAAGAATATATAAACATTTAGTGTTATAATCGGTAGATGCAAAATAACGGTAATATTTGAAGAAAGATGTACTATTTTGAAATAAAATGGTATATGTAACAATAATTTCGCACTCTGCAATCTAAATGAAAAATAGGTTAGGTTAGGTTAGGTAGTGATGGTTACCCTGAGAGTGGGCTCACTTGGACGAAAGAGTTTGGTTCATCCTTTGTGTTAAATGAAAAACAAGAGGTAGAACATTTTATTGGAAGATGCCTAATATTATCGCAGCTCCGCAGCTACTAAATTGTAGTGAATGTGTTGAATGGAAAAAAGTATCTTATATGATTGATAAATTAAAGTACAGAGAATTAATTATAAATAAATTTATGTATATATAAGTTCCTATGGTTCCCCGAAGGCACACCAGGCCACAACAAGCTTCCTTCATTCACTTCTGGCGGCCGCCAGCCACTTTAGTTCGTTCCAACTTTTGTTTTTGTGTGCCTTTTCCGTTTCTAAGGGTTTTTTCCAGGTTAGTGATGGTCTGCCTCTGCAACGGCTACCTTGCAGGTTCCAATCAATCGCATTACGGGTGATGTCGTTCGGATCTCTTCTTAAAATTTATGTGTACAGACCGAGTCGAAACGCATTACTTTGGTGTTACCGATATGTATTACGAGGTCTACTTTCGCTCCTGTTTCTTTTACTAGCTTTAGTTTTTTCGACATATAAGTAAAGGTACGTTTTATAAGGTATATGTCGTCGCC
>JAYXIM010004242.1:0-36397 GCA_037575425.1 Anastrepha fraterculus | reverse complement strand
ATAACAGCCGTGCAAGAGCCCTGGGTCTTTAGGGGCCGTCTCTGTGGCTTAAGTGCGCTGAAAGGGGCCACGTTACTATATGACAGGAGTTCTAGCAGACCTAGGACCGGTCTTATAGTATCATCCCATCTCACTGTGACGGGTCTTGAGCAATTCTGTTGCCAAGACCTGGTAGCGGCTGAGGTGTGTTATAGAGGTAGACGCGGATGGTCGAAGTTTGTGATTGCATCTGCTTACTTTCCTTACGATGCTCTGGAAGGGCCACCACCCGGGAAGGCCACTAGTCTCGTGAGGTTCTGTGAGCGGCGCAGTCTGGGCCTCATCCTATGTTGCGATGCTAATGCCCAGCATACAATCTGGGGCAGCAGCAAGTGCAATGGACGGGGCTCTCGACTATTCGAATTTATCGCGTCCTCCTGCCTAGACATACAAAACAAGGGCTCACAGCCAACGTTTGTAACGTCTAGAAGACAGGAGGTGATTGATCTAACCCTATCAAACTCAAAACTTGGGTGGTCAATCAAGAACTGGAGAGTCCTTGCCGAAGATTCGTGCTCGGACCACAGGTACATTGAGTTTCAGTGTGGCGAGGAGGCACAAATGCCATTGCCCTCTAGAAACCCAAGAAAAACAGACTGGCAGAAGTTTAGGGAGGCGTTGCGGGACCTTGACGTTGCGCCACCAAGACTTCGAAAAGAACAGGCCATTGAGGCGGCTGTTGAGAAACTCAACGCTGCCCTAACCGACTGTTTTGAGTCAGCCTGTCCAACTCGACCTCTCCCGAGCCGGACTCCCGTTCCTTGGTGGAACCAAGAGCTCCAGATGTTGAGGCGTGAGTCGAGAAAACTTCTAAACCGGGCCCTCAAGACTAACCTTGCAGAGGACTGGGAGCGATACCGTGATGTTCAGAAGAACTACAAGAGGCTTATTCGGGAATCGAAAAAAGCCTCATATAGGGAATTCTGCAGCGGTATTGAATCTCTGAGTGACACGGCGAAGTTGGTTAGGATCCTGAAAAGGGACCCAACGGCAAAGCTGGGGTCACTTAGGAAATCTGATGGCTCCTTCACGGAGCGGAAAAGTGAGACACTCAGCTTGCTGATGGAGTCTCACTTTCCTGGTAATCAGATAAGCATCAGCCGGCAACAGCCCTTATTGACAGAGGCAGTTGTCAGAGCTGCTACACCTTCTCGGCATGACTGGTTCGTTGCCAGATCTGTGGTGAATGTGGCCGCCATTCGATTTGCCATCAAATCTTTTGGCGACTACAAGTCCCCGGACCAGATGGCATATTTCCTGCCATGCTGAAGGAGGGTGCAGAGTTCGTGACAGCAGCCCTGAAGAAAATCTTCTCGGCATGCCTGGCACTGGCTTACATACCACGCTCTTGGAGGATGGTGAGGGTCGCTTTCATCCCAAAGGTTGGAAAAGACGACTACACCAGCCCCAAAAGCTTTAGACCAATCAGCATGACCTCATTCATGCTGAAAAGTCTCGAACGACTAGTGGAACTGCGCATACGTCAGAAGTCGCTGAAGGCTCACCCTCTGTCTCTATTTCAGCATGCCTATCAGAGTGGAAAATCCTGCGAGTCGGCACTGCAAAATCTTGTTGCTAGGATAGAGCTGGCCATCGACAGGAGGGACTATGCTATGGGTATCTTTTTAGACATAGAGGGGGCGTTTGATAATGCCACTTTTGATAGTATGTGTAACTCTGCTAGTAGGCACGGCGTAGACCGGGTGCTAGTAAATTGGATTCGTTCGATGCTGGCCCAAAGAATCGTTTCGGTGCGAGCAGAGGAAGATCTGCTGGTGTCATCTGGGGTTAACAGAGGCTGCCCCCAAGGCGGTGTGCTGTCTCCGTTGCTCTGGTGCATGGTAATCGATCCTCTACTCACCACCTTAAACGATTCGGGAGTCTACGCACAAGCATATGCGGACGACGTTGCTTGTTTGGTAACAGGCTCTTCGCTTATGAACATCTGCAGGAAAGTGCAGAAAACTCTGGATCGGATTGACACTTGGTGCTGTGCGAACGGGCTGTCGGCAAATCCCGCCAAGACTGGTATTGTCCTCTTTACCAGAAGGAGGAAGCTTGACGGAATCGTTCTGCCAAAGCTAAAAGGAGTCACAATCCAGCTATCCAAGGAAATTAAATATCTAGGAGTAATCCTCGATAGTAAGCTCCTATGGAAATCACACGTTGAGACAAAGGCATCCAAAGCGCTGACAGCTTTCTGGCAGTGCAAAGGTGTCTTTGGGAAAACGTGGGGTCTCTCTCCTAGCAAGGTCCTATGGATCTACACAGCTATGATAAGACCCATTATCACCTATGCATCAGTGGTCTGGATGAGTAGACTATCCCTAGTGGGAGTCAGGAGGACCTTATCGAGACTACAACGCACTGTGGCCATCTGTTGCACCGGAGCTTTTCCGACCACTTCAGGCCCGGCACTAGATGCTCTGATTGGTTTACCACCACTTGATGCTTTCATCCGAGGAGAGGCCCTGAAGGCCATCTGCAGACTGAAACACAGTGGGAACTGGTACGGCCCTTGTCCGGCATTGGAACACAGAGAAGGTATGGACATCGATCCAACGATTCTCTCCATGCCCCTTGACTCAATGCCATCAAGAGTCGTACTTGAAAAGAGATACAGTGTAGTGCTACCAGAGGCTCAGTTGTGGGGAGACTCAGAAAATGAGCCCGGTAAACACTGTTTTCGCATTTTTACGGATGGCTCCAGGACCGAGCATGGCTCCGGCTCTGGGGTCTACGTGGAATCCAGCGGGACAAAACTGCACTTTGCTCTTGGAATGCATGCATCTGTGTTTCAAGCGGAGGTGTATGCAGTTCAAGAAGCGATGAACTTTGTTGTGGAAAAACGATGGAGAGGCAGATCTATATGTGTCTGCAGCGACAGCCAAGCTGCGCTTATGGCCTTAGATAGCCCTCAAACCACATCAGGGGTAGTGAAGTCCTGTAAATCCAGGCTGAACTATGTCGGCGAGACATAACAGCCTGATGCTAACATGGGTCCCGGGACACGTGGGTATCGCGGGTAACGAGACCTCTGACTCCTTAGCTAAGATGGGCTCTGAAGCCAACTTCTTTGGCCCAGAGCCCGCTTTGCCACTCCCCTCTGCGGCCATCACGGCCACGGTTAGCAAATGGGTAACTACTACCCACAAGCGAGCTTGGCAGGCTGAGAGAGGCTGCAGATGGACAAAACTGATGTTACCTGTCATGTCCGATCGACTGTCGCAAACCCTTCTGTCATTAGGCAGAGGGGAGTGCAGACGGCTGGTTGGACTAATGACGAGCCACTTTCTGTGGGCAAAGCACATGGAAAGGTTGGGCATCTCAGACAGTGTACTCTGCCCAGCTTGTGAAGAGGAGGATGAGACGGCGGATCACTTCCTGTGTGTCTGCCCCGCCTTCGCCCGAATCAGGTTTGAGGTCTTTGGCACTGATGTGTTAAGAAGCGACCATCTTGGCTCCTTGGCACCACAAGATCTACTCAGATTTCTTCGGAGATCGGGTCGATTTAAAGAAAATTAAAAGGGAATCCAAGTGTAGTACAATGGACTCAATTAATGTCTGAGTGCTGCACTTGCTAGTTGTCCCGACAAAAAAAAAAAAAAAAAAAAAAAAAGTGCATCTGCAAAATCATTCAATATTTCAATTTTCATTCAATTTCCATTAGCTGCAAGAACCTCCTCGATCCGGGTGCGGAAACGACTGTATGCCCAAATCAAATGCTCCTTATTCATATTGACCATAACGGTATTAACTGCAGCCTTCAGAAAAGAAATGGTGTTATGTGGATGCTTATTGGTTTCACGTTCAACGACGCCCCATGCGTAATAATCCAGGGATTAAGATCTGGCGAGTTAGACGGCCATAAATTTGGTGCTATGTGGTCAAGGAAATTTTCACTCATCCAATTTTGTGTCGGCATCGCTTTGTTTGAAGGAGCAAAATCTTGAAGAAAGGTTGGAGCATAGGGCGTCATCCATTCCTCTTTGCCAACGGACACGGTTCTGTGCTAGGGATCTTAGCTCGTTCCCCGATAATCCGAGGGTGGTGCGTGGTCTGCCAATCCCTCTACCAGTTGGTTGAAATGGATTCCAGCACGGCGCTTGTTTAGCGATATTGTCGTCGTTTTTCCTTAGCGTGTGGCCAATCCATTGCCATTTCCATTATTTCATTTCTGGTGCAACGTCGATCTGGTTAGCTTGCGTAAAAAACTCGGCGTTGGTTATTACCTGGGCATCGATTTATAAACATTTGCAGGCGCTCCGTGATCGCAGTTACTTTCCAGGTGGGAGGACCATATAATAGAACAGAAGTTGAAGAAGCGCAGTTGGGTGTGAAGGCTGATACTATTGTTTTGCCACAATAGCGCGAGGATGCCGAACGATGATTTAACTCTGCTAATTCGGCCGCCGTAGCCGGATGGGTTGGTGCGTGACTACCATTCGGAATTCGGAGTACGTTGGCTCGAATGTCCGTGAAACATCTAAATGAAGAAAAAGTTTTTTCTAATAGCAAAAGTGTAGTGGCATGACATATTCTTTGTTGCATGGTCACAGGAAGCCCTTTGGTCAAAAGTTTTTTCGTCAGACCATGACCTCTCTAGCGCTTCAGGGTGTTTAATTTTATTTGGAAGGCATTTGATCGGATAACTCGCCGTTCTCGTGTTTTACCAAACCTGAAAATACGCAAATTAATAGAAATGATTGAAGATGCTAGTGAGAAATGAGAAGGTACTTTAATCAATTGCTTTGAGGAACTGTGCCCACTCAGGCCAAGTAGACAGGGGAAAGCGGTTCCTTGGTGGAACCCTGAACTGTCGAACGATAGTAATAAGTATAACTATGCTATGGGGGCAATGGCAACTGTTTTCCAAACGGAAAGTTTTGCCATCCTGAAAGAAGCCGAATGGATAATCGAGAGGAGATGGAGTGGGAAACAGATTGGAGTTTTCAGTGACAGCCAGGCTGCACTGAAGGCCCAGGAGAACGCGAAGAAAACCTCAAGGACTGTTCAAGAATATAAGAAGAAGCTTAATTCTGTCGCAAGACAGACTTCAGGACACTCCGGAGTTCAAGGAAACGAAATTGCCGATGAATTGGCCAACCGTGGATCAGCGGTTCCCCCATAATGGCCAAAGCCAATAATCGGAATCAGTTACGCAGTTACGTAGGCAATCTATATAAAGAGCGATGGTCCGGTCTGGAACGCTGCAGAACTGCAAAGTGTTTTGTGACAAGTCCGAACAGGAAACTGTCAAACTTTCTACTAAAACTTGGAAGGAAAGACGTTCGGTTGTTTGGCGGTATTATTATAGGACACAAGTCATGGGGTCAGCATATGACCACCATTGGAATCATTGAGGACCCGAAGTGCCTATCTTGCTTGAAGGAGACGGATATCACTGAGCACTTTCTCTGTGAGTGTCCTACCTTTACTAGAGCAAGGCTGCGAGTTTTGGGTTCCGATTTCGTGAGATTGAGTAATATTCATTCTCTCAAACTGCAGGATAGTTACAGATTGGCCAAAGAATCTGGAAAGTTCTCAGAGGACTAACTACAGGACTAACTAGTCTCTATTCTTTCCTATCTCTTTCTCTGATACTTTTCTCCTTCTCTCCTTGACTATCTACCCTCTTTCCAGAGCTCTAAATACAATGGGCTTTTTAACCTGAGTGCTTTAGGAGCCACCAAATCGCCTGGTGCTCCTTGGCTCGACCTTTTCAAGTTCCAATTTCAATTTCACGACGTTCAGAAACATTAAGAGCCCCACTTTCAAGGGCACTCATTGATTTTGACGGTCCTCGTCAATGATCGCTTGCTCTTGTTTAATAAATTCTGCAGATCGGGCAGTGTCAGAACGTTCCTTGTCTTCTTTCAACAGATTCTGCATCACCGCCTGATGTTTCCATTTCACGGCGAACGTTATGAACGAATGAATGGGCGTTTTTAAGATTTCTAAATCATTGAGACTTGCACATCTAGTGACGAGAGCTGCATATCTCTTCATTTCTTGTGTTAAGTTGTATGTTAAATATGTCATATCTGGAAAAGAACAAAAAGAAAAATAATGGTTTCAGGAAGTTATAGTCACATAAATGCATATCCTCAAATAACGTATGCACCCTGTATATATTACTAAATATGTATGCCGCTAAGGAAATTCAAAGCACATCGGTAGTGGGCGCATGAGTTATTTTTCTCAATGTTCACGCATGCTCACGTATCCTCGTTTTTTGAACACTTACATTGAAATTACAATTGAAATTTTGTTCATGTCTCAGTATTTTACTCAAATAGACTTTTTGTTGCAAAATGCAGATTTTCGGTAACCAGTTGTGCATATTTCTCTTCTACCATTCAGTGGGACATAGAAAAAAGTGCCGCTTTTGAGGGTTTCTCCCTAAGTTTGAAAACATCATCACAATTTTTTTCTTTTTTCTTTACTTTTTTCAGAAAATCTATTCCGGCTTCAACAAACGATTCTACAAATTCTTTTGTGTCATCTTTGAATTCATCAAAAGTCGCATGGGCTTTTAGAGGCAGAAAGAGTGCCATTATTTGTGTAAAATTCGCCTCGTAGTCTTTTTGCACCTTACATCGCAGCCATGTGTTTGGCTAAAATAATATTCTGTGAGTGGCAAATTGAAAGTAAAGCCCACAAGAAATCCGTGCCCAAAACAGCCAAAGTCGAGTTAGGACAAAATTGTGCCATGGTAGCACAAAAAATTTATATTTGGCACCTATAACTCTAAATAGTTTTCGAACAGTCGATATTCTGCTTTCATGATTGTGGAATAACAGCTTAGCTCAATTTGTATCAACATTTTGTCAAAAATTTCTTAAACATAATTAGCATTTTCTTCCAAATCTTGCCGTATACACAAAGGTAATACGATTTGGATCATGGCGTAATAGGTAGTTGAAATGAGGGTACATATATTTTGTTTCTCGAAATTTTTGTAATCGAAGTTTATTTGGATCTATTTCAAAGTAATTCAAATAGGCAAAAGAGGACTTTCTTCTATCCGTAATAATGAATTACAAGTGAGCAGTTATATCCCAGCTATATCGCGGGAAAATAAAAAAAGATATTTTTGATATGAGAGTATTTCTGGATACAGAATTTCACACTTTTTGTAAAAATCTTAACGTCAAATCGAATGAACGATTTAATACTCATCCAGACTAAGATGCACATTGCTAGTTTTTTTTTCTTTTTATTTTTCATTGATATTTTATTAATGTTGATAAAACTAATTATTTGAAGCATACAGGTCGGATTTATATGTTTATGTTTCTTAATTATTTTTAATACAATCGATTGAAGTACAATTACAAGGTGGCTCACAAACTTGTATGAAAGGTCGTACAATTCACATTAAGAAAAGATGCGTACGAATTTTATATAGCTTATTTTTTATATTATTAATTTATTAAATTATATGTTACTACTTAAACATAAATCAAAATTTAGTTAAATAAAGTTCTTCGGTGGTTATTGCCTTCCATCGCTTTCTCCATCTAACATTTTCAGTCTCATATGCTAATTTTATTCCATTTTATATTATTTTTTGTTAAATTCTGCTTTACATCTATTCAGCTTTAAGTTTTGGTCTGACTGCCACGCGGCAGTGGACAACAAAATGATTTTAATTCTAGCTCCTTCCCTCGGTTGAAATTTTTGGGCACCCTGAGTTGCACTGCTGTCTTGGGAGGCTTGATAAATTGGTAATTTCTACTTATGCATAGAACACATAAGCGCACATGTATGTGTGCAAATATATATGTATATACATAACAAAATGGTTGCACTCCTTTGCCAGTCTTCCCATCCTTCCCCTCCCGATCACATCCGTTAAGTCCTGAACAAGCACAGACAGCGGTTTTTGCACAGTTTGCGTGAATATTTTTCACAAAATTAATTTAAAATTTAGTTTTTTCTACTAAATGAATTATTTGTGATGGTGAAAAATACGCAACGATATATAAATAGAATATGTATGCATGCATGTACGTTAATATGTATGTATGTGTGTGTGCAAATGAGTGCTTGTACAGCGCTAGTGGTTTGTAGAAATTACACATACACATACATACATACATACACATGGAGATATTGCTGTATTGGTAGCAGCCGAAGGTCCTGCGGGCAAACATCCATTATTTAAGATTGTTGTTGTAGCTGTCGCTGCGTGCGCTATTCCTTATTTTTGTTGCTGTTTCTTTATCCACAAGGGTTCAGGCGAGTTGCCGGGCGGTTAGTACTTTTGCATAACTGTTGTTGACTCAAATATATTGCCTACGTGTAATTTTCGTTTTTTATAAATGTAATTTGTTATTTTTTCTTATCTCTTATGTAGCGGTTACTCCCAATGCTGCTATGTGTCTGTATGTGTAAGTACATATGTGCATGTGTATGCATTTTTGCCGATGCGGTATTTACATTTCTACGCACGGCTTCGCAAATTACCTAATTTGGTGCACAATTCACATAATTTACTGAATGTATATAAACCTTTTCTGTCCTTACCTTAGAGTTGTGAGTAGCCCTGCAGGGAGAGGCCAAACTACTATGAAAACATTCGAGTTCAGATGGAAAAGAAAGAAAAGTAGGAAGTCGAACTAGTTCGTCATTGACTAGAGTAGTACTAGTACCAAAATGCTCATTTGTCAGCAAATTAGTTGATTTTATTTATTTTTTATAAGACAGTTTAAGACTCGCCTATGGACGCATCGCGATGATTAGAGAATGATGCTTTTTAGCTGAATGAGAACTATCGTTATCGAAAACTATGGTTTGCCATCTGATAATGGTAAACTCTATGAACATTTCAGTTCAGTAAGGTTTGGGATGTCATCATGAATCACTTAATTCTAGAACAACGCTTCTAAATTGTGAAAATTTACTTTGAAAAAAATAAAACAAAATAAAATAAAAAAAAATCTGTTCGCGAAGTTCATATCGCGCTCGGTCCTGATTTCTTTTGAAGGTAGTAGTCTGGTCAAGTTCTCATTTTTTATAGATATTTTCGAGGAATTTTTTTTTAAATAGTATACAAAAACAATTTTTTTTTATGTAGCAGTGTGGCACCAAAGTAAGCGTCTTAAAAAAAGACAGGTGGCTTGTCAACAGGATTTGGCTCTTCAGGACATCTGAGACAGAAAAGGTAAACTGATTATTATTCTGTAGGCTTGTCATTCTGGCAGGTGATACAATGGGAAATTTCTTTTGAAAAATAAGAAAATGGCGGATTTTTGAAAAAGTTATGTTTTTCGGCTGGAAACAAGCTGTAGTATGGAAAGTTAGGGCTGAAAAGAAACGAAAGTAGCACCTGCCAGAACTACTGATGTGTGAAATAACTGATGAAAATTTCAGATCAATAGGTTAAATTGAATTTGCTGTAGGTCATTGACAGACCAGAAAAGTGTTGTTTTGAGAAAAACACGTTGAAACGCAGCTACGACGTGCTCTTCAATATGCGCTATAACTTTACTGATATTTTGAATTTTACTCTAAAACTTTCACATTATATTTTCAACATATTTTACTTTTAAAATATGTAAAAAACAAAATATTTTCAATTTTTAACCAGACTGTTACCTGAAATGAGGCAGGAGCTGCCTGCCGTTACAGTGAATTGCGCGCTCTATCGGGCCATATTGACTAAACTTTTTTTTTTTAATTTGCAAAAATTAATCGGCTAAACATCAACGACATTTGATTTCAACATGACGGCGCCACTTGCCATACAGCGTGCTTAACAATCGATTTATTGCATCATTCAAGCCACCATTGACGCTATATGGCCAGTCTTATTGGGAAAAGTAGTTAAAAATCGGACTGATGGAGTGGACCATGTAGGCTAGGTTAGGTTAGGTTGACCTGGCTGGCTGAAAGCCATCACATAGACCTATTGGTCCTTAGTGCTACCAGATGGAGCCAGACCTTTACGTTTCTTTGTAGTCGACATCTTGTAATATATTACGTCTGCGTCTTTTGCGAATCTAAGTAAACCCTGAGGCTCTGACCCTGAGAAGCATTCTAACTTCTCATATTGTAAAGCTCCTAAGCATTTTAATATGGGCAAGAACATAGAAGGTGTTCTAGCGTTTCGCTCTCTTTCAGTTCATTGCAAAATCTGCTGCTAACATTGTTTGCAATTCTCACCTTGTATGCGTGCGCCGCTAGCAAATTTGGGCCTCTCATCATACATAAAAGGTTTTCCAATAATAGGTGCTATGAATGAATGGATTGCGCTATCGAGAGATGATTAACGATTTTTATGGCCGGATTTGGATGGTATTGATCTGGACAACGTTTATTTTCAACAAGACGGCGCTACATGCCACACAAGCAACGAAACCATTGATCTTTTACGGGAAAAGTTTCCGGACCGTTTTATCTCTCGAATTTAAAATGATAGGTTAGGTTAGTTTGAAGCGGTTGACCACTGTGGAACACACTCACACTCAAAGCCGATTATGTTGTTGCGTGGGGTAGTTGCTCTTATCTCTTCTAAAACCAGTGTGTATTAAAATGATTATACAAAACAGAAATATTGTTGGAATGAATTTTGTTTTATTATAATTCAGTACATATAATACATAATAAATAAATCATGGCATTTATATTCGAATATGATATCCGGAACGAGTTACATGTTCCATTCGATCAGTCCAATTTTTCACAACATTTTCCAATAAATATGGCCATAGAGCGGAATATTGCTAAAACTCGATAATTAGAAGTCAGCTTGGCTCGATAGCGAGCGCCATTCACCGTAACGGCAGCTACGTCCTCATTTCGAAAGAGTGTTTCAGTGTTCTATGAACTTCGCGAGCAGATTTTTTTTTTTTTCAAAGTAAATTTTCACAATTTGTAAGCGTTGATCTGGCGTTAAACGATTCACGATGACATGCAAAACTTACTGAATAGAATTGTCAACACAGTTTAACATTCTCAGCTGTTAAATCCAAGTTATCGATATCGATAGTTCTGCTAAAAAAAGACCTGATATATATGCACATATTTGTATTTTTTTTATCAAACAAATTTCGGACAAGTTAAGACATTTGAATTAATTAAAAAAAGAAATATTAATTCAATACTTTACTTTACAAAGATCGATCGATGAGGTGTTGTTATTGCGGAAAAAACGTCAACTCCTTTTGTGCGAGAGAGCAAAAACAACTTTTGTCAATTTATTTGAGTAAATTGTCTACTTATAGAAACAGTTTCTTTTTGCATTTTACACTTTTCCATTTAAATAAAAGAACTATCAGCAGTTCAAGAAATATGCCAGTCCTGCATCTGTCTCAGCATTTTGCCATTCAAAAGTGAATATTTCGAAATCTGTTTATTTTTATTATCTTTATTTCTTTTCTGCTTTAGTTTATTTGGAACGCACCGCGCTGACAATAAATGAGGGGCGCAAAATCAATCAGCCTATCGGAATATTTATAATTCTCGCAAATGACGTCATACGTCAATCACATTTGACACTTATGGACTCGACAGTTGCAGTAAATAAACAGACAAGCAATAGACTGCAAGATGGGCAAACTAAAGATTTCCATCACTCAAAATCATTTATTTTTATTTGGTAGAAAAATGATTCAAAAACCAAATTGGATGAGTCATTTTACGCCACCTTGTAAAGGTCCTTTCAAAAGACGCGCCTAGAAAACATGTAAAAAATTAGATTATTTCTGGTTTCACTATTTTTATGCCAAATACGTCTCTTAGCAATTGCGTGTGAAAAATTACTTACTTACTAACTTAGGTGGCGCTACGACCGTATGGCGGTTTTGGCCGAATCCAAAAGAGCCCGCCAGATGTTTCTGTCCTGCGCTTGACAGTGCGCTGACAGGTCCTGCAGCACTTGGTCTTTCCAAGGAAGGTGTCCACGTTTTTCTTTTTGGGCTACCGTTTCGTAGGTTCGCCTTGCTGCAGTATCTGCGATATACGGGTGACATGGCCAAGCCAGCGTAGTCGCTGTTTACGTTCTTTTACATGCTTAACTATGTCCTTGTCCCTATATAGTCCATACAGCTCGCTGTTCCACCGTATACGGTACTGCTCACTACATCTGTGGGAACCAAAGATCTTACGGAGAATTTTTCTCACGAAAGCTAACAAAACTTTCTCATCTGCTGTTGACATCGTCAGTGCTTTTGCGCCACATAGCAGGACGGGATGATCAGCATATTGTAGAGTGTCGGTTTGGTCTTTCGAGAGAGAGCTCTACTTCTCAATTGCCTACTTAGCTCAAAGTAAAACCTGTGGGCAAGAGTTATTTTTGCTTGAAAAATACATCATTTAAGTGCCCACCATGAGTACCTCTACAGGTAAAATCCGCCAAAGAGTCGATTCGTGAATTGCCCAATTGTCGAGAACGTCGATTTATCAATGTTGCCGGTTGTTTAGTCCAGTGTTTGGTCTGTCAGTCCTTTTTCTATTCTGATGGAACCCGTTACTTGTAATTTTTTCACCAACCTTTGACTTGTCGCGCTCAAAGTTATTCTGCACTTACTTCCTGTGGATCTGCAGGTTAAATCCATTGCTGCTCAGAGTGCTATTAGGTTGAAGGAGATTGACCTTTGGAGACAACTTCCTGTAGGACATAGTAGCATCTTGAAGCAGATCTGCCCTTCCTTCTCTGTTATTCGCACTGACCTCTTCATCCGCAAACTGTGCTTTGAGGGTTGTGCTAGGGCTATCTTTCCCAGCAGGCAAGATTGGAAAGGGGGAGAGTCGGTACGGATATAGATACCTCTATTTTCACTGACGGATCCCAAGTGGAGTCTGGAGTGGGAGCAGGGGTTTACTCTAAATCAGCCAGCATTTCGGTCTCCTGTAAACTGCCCGAAACAGGCAGCGTTTTTCAAGCAGAGGTCTTCGCGATCCTGCAGGCATGCAGAATGCTTCGAGATCGCTGTTGGGAGGGAGGCATTAATATTTTTTCCGATAGCCAAGCTGCGATCAAGGCACTGTCGTCGCCGTATTGCAGCTCTCTTCTGGTGAACTCCTGTAAGGAGGAACTCAAACGTCTCGAACGTGCAGGAAACATTTCTGGGTTCCTGGACACAGGAATATAGAGGGAAATGAAATTGCCGATGAGCTTGCCAGGAAGGGGTCGGCAGAACCGGCTTTAGCTGTCCCCTTCTCAGACATCGGTGTCCCTTTTCTCTCCTCCACTACATCAACAGCACAGGTGGTGGTAAACATTATGTACCAAAACGACACGTAAGTGCTACTTGAAGTGTACCTGGGGTACTCTTGCCATCTTATCTAACTACCTACCTTGACTTGGCGACTCACCCGGGCGATTATTTCCACCACAAAAATCACTAAATTCGCAAAATGTTCTGCTGCCATTTTCATTATAAGTTTCAATAATTTGAACGCATTGTTCTATCTGGTAAAATTGCGCATTTTCCTACTTGAAAAAAGGCAAAAATAATAAACAAAAAGAATTGCCGCTTAGGAATTATTTATTACAGACATCTAGGCGTCTCTTTTGAAAGACCTATTATGTGTATGTATGTATGCATGTATGTATGTATGTATGTATGTATGTATGTATGTATGTATGTATGTATGTATGTATGTTTGAATGACTGTACTATGGCGATATTACTTTAAGCAAATTTTTAACTTCCCTTAAATTGGAGCGGCTGCTTTACTAGTCTAAAGTGAATAAATGTGGGCGTCCTAGCCGAATAGATTTGTGACTGAGTACCATTCGCTTGGATAATAGAAAGTTTCTCTAAAACCTCTTGGTCAAAAATTAAAAAAAAATGTAACAGCAAATTATATTTTCTTATTTATATATGAATGCATGCGCATAAAAGCTATTAGTTACGTTCAATATTGTATTTTTTAATTTTTACATATAACTGCTTGCAAGTACTTGCAATCTACAATATTCGAACAACGGCAAATCTAACGTATTTGAAACCATTAATCAAGAGCAATACCCAATATCTTCCCCCACATTTTTCTTGTACATCCTTTTTTGCTATTATTTTCTAAAAACCTTTTCATGCAACCGCTTTGTAAGCTCTACACTTTCCTCTTTTTCACGCCAGTCTATGCTCGTCGGCATCAACATTTATTACACTCATTTTCTCCACCGCCTTCTAGTGCACACATACTCGTATATGCCGCTATATGTATGTATGTATATGTGTGCATGTGTACAAATGTGCCGCCATTAAAGTTAAAACAGGCGCCATTTCTGTTTTTATTGTGAAAATGCGAATAGCGTTTCCAGCCATTCGTGGCAAACTCTAGCTATGCGAGTATTTACTAAGCCTCTTCTGCCGTACCAGAGACCTGCGCGTTTGCGACAAAGAGAAAAAAACCCACATTTGTCAAAATGAGCCAAGTAATGAGAAAAAGGAAGAATTACTGCACAGCATTATTATTTCTATATATTTTTATATATGATTACATATATTTACATAAATTTATATAGGAAACATATTTACGGGTTTAACACTTCCACTTACTCGTACATATAAGATTTTAAATATTTATATTTAATAGTTTCACGTAGCGAGACATTTTCAACCTGAGGAGTAATTGCAATCGGTAGCCTTACATGCACTTGTGCTGAAAAGTTTTGTGATCGCCGAAGAGGGAACGGAAATTAAACTATTAGATTAATGAGGGCAGGAAATTGCAGGTGGGGTAGATATTGATATTTGAGATTTTTTATTTTATGCAATACATTTGTATGTATATTTATATATTAGGTTGGGAAATAAGTGCGTAGCGTTTTGACCGAAGACTTTTAGTTTAAAAAAAAACAACTAATTATGTCAAAAAGTTAATCAATTATACTATTATATTTGCCTCTTCCCACCTCTCGACCTATTTGTTGATGCCGTTCCGCCAAAAATCACTTGGTTTGGTGTCAAAGAAGTTGTTGAGCCAGTTTTTAAGGACCTCTTTGTTATCAAAGGTAACGCACTTCATATGGTTTGACGGGGAGCGGAAAGTTGGTAAACGGTCGGTGCAAGATCCGGCGAATACGGCGAATGCTGAAGGATCTCTCATTCTAGCTCTTGGAGGGCGGCTATGACGACTTGTGCAATATGGGAACTGGCGCTGTCGTGAAGCTATATTCCTTTTGACTATGCCCATCAGCTCTTTTCAGTCGAATAGCCTCATTCACGCAGTGTAGTTGGCCAATGTAGAGCTCCTTGTTGACCGTGGCATTCTTTTGGATCATTTCCCAGTGCACCATGCCCTCCCAGTCCCACTTAACACGCATCATGAACTTCTTTGGCTTGAAGATCTGACTTGACTCTCGGCTTCGGTATAACTCTCTGAAGCCACCCACTCTCTGTCTCCTGCGACTGATTCCCCTTCAAAAGTGATTTATGACGACTGTTGCTTCGATGGCTGGCGAGATGCTGAGAGCAATTTGAAGGCAACTTCCTTAGTCTTGTCGTGGAGCTCGTGTGGTGCCGTTTTTCGAATCATTTGGCAAATCCGATTGAATCCAGGTGACTGCAGACTCATCTCATGACACGTTCATTCTTTCCAAATCACGTCGCTAAATGTTCCCTGCGGCGTGCTTGGGCACGCTTTCGTTCGAGACCTCCGATGCAAAACGTACGCCATTTTGTACTTGAAAAGCAGGTCCGTGCGAAAATGTCTGGATATTTTGCCTCACTCGGGTATTCTGCATTTCTCAGCCTCATAAACTAATAAAAATTTAATAATTCAAAAATGCAATTAAAATAGTTTTGTAGAGCAGAAAGAGTTCTATCGAATGAATTACTTACCCTCTGGCAAACAGCAATCAAATCGTTTGTAAAATAAAAAAATATAAAAACGCTATGAACTTATTCCGCAACCCAATATTATCACAGAAAATTTAGTGATAGCGAAAAAAAATAATTATTTTAAACTTTTAGTGATAGTTAACTGAATCTTTAGTGTTATATATTAGTTATTTTTTTTTTTTCATTATCACTAAATTTTCAGTGAAACATAATCTTTAACTAAATACACATGAATTTATATTTCCCCTTTATGTCCCCTATTAGTAATCAACTAGTTTTTTGATAAAAACGTTTCTTGGTGTATAGGCGGGGTATGTAATTAAACGATGCCATTGAGCCAATCTAGCGAAATAAATCACGACTTCTTGGTCTCATTTATTTGGCACCCTCGAAATTCTAGCAAACAAAAACAGGTTAGCTGAACTATGCTACAAACTGGAAATTTCTATTTCTAGTGAGGAGGTATTTGAATATTTAAAAAATATGCAAGAGTAATGCAACCTATCGCAGAAGCTATCGAGAATTTTCAAAATACATAGGTTCCTCGTTTATTCCCGCTTTAGTGACCATCAAAATAAAAATGCAACGTTTAGCTTTCGAAAATTTAAAATTTCTTACGGAAATTAATATTCAAATGCAATCAAAGGTTTGAAAAATATTTTCGTTTGCACTCTGACTTCTGGGATGCAGTTATTGCGGCAATCATCTATACCGATATCCAATTAAAATTTTGTGAAGCCTTGCTAGAAAGTAGGCACTGCGTTATACACTCGAGATGAAGTTAAAAAACCAAGAGTAAGACAACCAAAAGTAATTTGCCGCCTTCCATAAGTGCTAATACATCATTTCTCGAATTCGGTGGGTAGTCCACAGGTATTCGATTAACAGAAATCAATCTACTAAGGTTTTGCAAATAACTTGCTTTTCTTTAATGAAAATTAATATATAGACCCCTATGGCGGCTCTATAGCAACAGAAGTATTTTTGTACTTGAATGACGCTTTTATAATATAAACAAAAATTATTTTAAAATACAACCCACTGCGTCAGCGAAAAGACTTGTCAATCGATGGAGAAAGCAAAATCTCACAGGCGGTACTATGGTTACGTTCCAAAAAAGCACAACGCAAATTGAAACGACTCAAAGTGAATTAAGATTTTCTATAGCAGACCAAATATAGATCGAAAATAGGTTACAGGGTTACGAAAATACTACTTTGTACAAAGAAAATTATATAAAGTAAACATTTAAAAAGTAATATAACATTTTATTGCATACATACAAAAAACAAAAAAAAAACGTATTCAATTAAAACAAAATAAATTATTCAATTAATTTATGAAAAACAAAATTAAAATTTATCACTATTATTATTTATCCATGGTGGCTGTTGTCGTAAGTCGGCTTTCTTTCACAAAAAATTGGTCCTATGTTTGCTGAACAACTTTTTTTTTTTTTTCAACGTAAAATGAATTTCCTTGTAGCAACTGATATTCGTAGCTACCGCCTGGGACACTTTAAAACTGCTTCCGCTATCAGCATCGTTTTTTTTTAAATCTCCATAGCTTCGTCAATCAAACACATCGCTTTGGAATGATTGTTTTAAGCTTAAATTTTGTTGTTTGGAGATTTTTTTTGAACGGTCACTGTTATCTTCCTCGTTAGCAAATTGCAATTCCAGTTGCAATAGTTTTTCATTAGAGAATTCTTGGTTGTGCGAGGTTAGCAATTAATTTATGTCAGCCTCCTCCATACCGTCAAAATTAGACTCTCTAACTAAATTAGGAGTTCCATGACGAACAGCTGGGTGTACCATCAACTTCTGAGGCGCATATTCGCTGAACACATTCAGGCCATATTTTGCGCTAAACACCATTCATGCAAGATGGCTTAACCTCCTCCCATGAATCGGAAATTATTTCTGTGGCTTTCATAATGTTGAACTTTTTCCAAAACTCTAGCATGGTAGGCTTATCTTGTCCAAAGAAGTTTAAATGTTCGTCGAAGGTAATAACTTTTAAATACATAAATACTACATAATAACTACATAAAATCCATAAATATATATTTATATAAAACTCCCTATTGCTTACCCTGGAAAGAGGGGTCGCGACGTCACTGCTTACGCAGATGACTTAGCAATTGCCGTTAAAGGCAAACATCCTAACACCCTAATGAATATTCTGCGCTCTAACATGGCCACACTTAGAAGCTGGACTGAGAGCAGGAGACTTGGTATAAACCCCGCAAAAACTAAAGTAATTCTCTTTACAAAGAAACGTGGGCTCTCTATAATCTCCCCGCTAATTTTTAAGAGTGTGGAAATTCCTTTGAACGAGAATGTCAAGGACTCATATTAGACAGGAAACTAATGAGGAAACCTAATATTGAGAAAAGAGTAAAGAAGGCCATCGTTGCAATATATAGCGGTCGGTATAAAAGCGGTCGGGACTAGCAACTCGTATTACGCACTGGCTCTATACTTCTGTAGTTAGGCCAATCTTAATGTATGGAATACTTGTATGGTGGTCATCTGCTCAAAAAGCGAGTTACGCTAAAATCATGACTAAAGTCCAGAGAATAGCTTTTTTATGCATCTCTGGCGTTTTAAGTACTACCCCAAACAAAGCGCTAGAAGTGCTAATCAATTTAAAACTAAAAATAAATAATTGGCGCGTGCACTTCTGTTAGGTGCTTGGTCGAGCTCCTCCTCCTATTTGTGGTGTGCGCCTTGATGTTGTTCCACAAATGGAGGGACCTACAGTTTCAAGCCGACTCCGAACGGCAGATATTTTTATGAGAAGCTTTTTCATGGCAGAAATACACTCGGATGTTTGCCATTGCCTGCCGAGGGGCGACCGCTATTAGAAAAATGTTTTTCTTAATTTTGGTGTTTCGCCGAGATTCGAACTTACGTTCTCTCTGTGAATTCCCAATGGTAGTCACGCACCAACCCATTCGACTACGGCGGCCGCCAAAAAGCCGCGGACCTAGCCTACACAAAAACAAGAAAGAACTTAATAATTAATATATACGTGGACAGTCAAGCAGCAATAAAAGCAATAAGCTTTTATTGTATTAAGTCCAAAAATGTTCAACGGAGCAGGGATGCCATAGGAAGGCTAGCCGGAAACAGAACGCTGCACATCTATTGGGTACCTGGTCACAAAGACATTATGGGAAACGAAATAGTAGATGAGATAGTTTCCCAAACATCTGTTTTCCAAACAGAAGTTTTTGCCGTCCTGAAAGTAGCCGAATGGATAATCGAGAGGAGATGGAGCGGGAAACAGATTGGAGTCTTCAGTGAAAGTCAGGCTGCACTGAAGGCCCAGGAGAACGCGAAGCAAACCTCAAAGATTGTTCAAGAATGTAAGAAGAAGCTTAATTCTGTCCCAAGACAAAACAGGCTTGTATTTATATGGGTCCCGGTACACTCCGGAGTTCAAGGAAACGAAATTGCCGACGAATTGGCCAACCGTGGATCAGCGGTGCCCCCACAGGGGCCAGAGCCAATAATCGGAATCAGTTCGACAGGAATCAAGAATTGGATCAGCGATCTACATAGAACGCTGCAGAACTGCAAAGTGTTTTGTGTCAGCATGGGGCCACTATTGGAATCATTGAGGACCCGATATGCCTGTCATGCTTGGAGGAGGCGGATAGCACTGAGCACTTTTTCTGTGGGTGTCCTGCCTTTGCTAGAGCACGGCTACGAGTATTGGGTTCCGATGTCATGAGAATGAGTAATATTCGTTCTCTAAAACTGGAGGATATTTACAGATTTGCCAAAGAATCTGGAAAATTCTCACAGGACTAACTATCCATCTCTGTCTCTATTCTTTCCTATCTCTTTCTCTGATACTTTTCTCCTTCCCTCCTTGACTATCTACCCTCTTTCCAGAGCTTCTAAATACAATGGGCTTTTTAGCCTGAGTGTTTTAGGAGACACCAAATCTCCTGGCTCGACCTTTTCAAATCTAAATTTCAGATGAGATAGCAAAAACTGCTGCTAGACTACCTTTTGAACAAGAGAACGACATACCAAAACCGCTAAATACAATATACAATGAAATGGATGACCACATGAAAAGGCCACAGAAACAGCAAAAGTCATGTGTAGAACAAAGTACAAAAAACTTACTCAATTCGTGCTTACGCTCTCGCGAAAGGACTGCACAACTATTATAGGCAATGCTGACAGGTCATAAAATGTTGGCCGCACATGCTCACAAAATGGGGATTGCTAACACGGACAAGCAGGAATTGCAGAGAGGATATTGAGGAAACTTTAGAACACCTTCTGTGCGTTTGTTCGGCATTATCAAAAACGCGTTTAAAATGCCTGGGAGCCCCGTTGCTTGAGGCTCTGGAGGACGTCTCAAAAGCGGATCTCTCAGCTCTGCTTGGATTCGCCAAAAACGCTGACATCCTACATGTTGTCTACTTTCAGTATTCATAGAGGTCGGTCTCCATCTGGTACCACTAGAGACCAAAACGTCTATGCGTGGCTTAATGCCAACCAGGCTAACCTAACCTAACCTAAACCCGGACAGTTAAAAACGTCTGCTCGTTAAAATTTTGAATTTACAATTTTTCACTAACTAAGTGTTTCCTACTTCACGATAATAAAATTTTCTTTTTTTTTCATAGAAACTACTCAGAAAAATTTGTTGTAAAAACTGGCATGTTCTTTAGATATTCAGAGAGGTGTAATATTTTTAGAATTATGTAATTGAACCAACTCAAGAGGTAGTCCAACATAACGAAGCATCGACTTCAAATACCATCTGTTCACCACCCAATTTAAACCATTGAAAATGGTCGGGTTAAAATTGGTTCCGGTCGGGGGACTTTCTATGTCACTGTTTTTTAATCGCTCTTTTCTTCTTTAGTCTGTTTATGCAATTCGTTCGTGCACGTTTTTGTTTCTGACTGTGTGATTTGGCACATGAACTGGAGCATCGTGAACTGGAAAACTTTTGAGCCCCACTTATGAATATAGGTAGCGACGTGTGCCAATGAGAAATTCGCTGGCATTCCAGTGTGCAACAGAACTAGTTGACTCGCTATCTAAAAGATTTCAGATTCCTGTTCTCAATAGTACCTCGAGTCTTGACGATAATCCGATACTAAATTTAAAAAATGTCATACTTTGAAGTGATGGCTTAAAAGGAGATTTTGATGAAGCTCTGATGGGATTTTATCTTTCGCATAAAAGATGTAAATACGATCAGTTTTAAAACCATTTAATTGTACCGAAAAACATGCGAATGAAAGTCCAGCGCCATTAATTCGTCGACTCAAAACATAAAGGGTATTCCAATAAGAGGTGTTATTTTGATATTCAAAGAAAAATGCTATTTTTTAATATAAATTAATTCCCACGTTAGAAAGGATTTAGAAAATTGGTTGAAAACAAGCGATGAGACGAGATTAATTATGGATTTTTGTCAAAGATGGTAGATTACCAGGTTTGCTATTTAGCTATGGGGAAAAAGAACTTGTGAGGAGACCTTTAGCTGCCATGTCACATGGAGATTCGGCCTCCATTATGACTAAATGCCTTGATTTGCTCCATTGTGACTTGGTTCTAATTTGATTTCTTTAATAAAATATGTTTTGTTTGTTTTATTATTAATTTTTCTTAAACGTGTATTTTATTTCGTACACAATGTACAAATATCTTACACTTATGTGCACATGTTGTCCTCTTCAGAAGAGGATATTGTGTCGCAACGCACATGAATTTAATGCTATCCGATTTTATTTGTTTTGTTTTTTTTGTTTGACTCATCTGGTTCTTACGCTTGCTCCACAATTTCCGAGGGGTGCTCCGCGGCAGCGCCGCATACCGCGCTAAGACCACAGTTACGCTCGAAGGCGGCCAGGTATTCGAGAAGGAAGCTCCGTTAGCGTTGCACACGTTTTAATTACCCGCGCCATTCAGTCCTCGGCCCGATTTCA
Organism: Anastrepha fraterculus; assembly: GCA_037575425.1. Lineage (NCBI taxonomy): Eukaryota > Metazoa > Arthropoda > Insecta > Diptera > Tephritidae > Anastrepha > Anastrepha fraterculus. The sequence goes on along the minus strand of JAYXIM010004242.1, from coordinate 14,590 downwards.
AGCACACCTTGACTTGGGAATCGGTTGCGTTTTCAGTTTTCGGAGTGTCGCCAAGAATCTATCCAACAAAGTTGAACCTGAGATGGCATAGCTCCTTGGTTCATTGACCCTACTTTAGTCCTCTCACCACGGCAAGGTAGAACAACCGCGAAAGGGCGGACAAATATGTATCGAGCTGTGAAAATTTAGGTATTTTAAATTTTAATAGTCTGATAAATTGATTGGGTTTTACCCACTTGTCACACATTTTGTGAGCCGCTTGCAGTCGCCGCTACTTGTAGACAGGGGCTGCTGGCTTGAGTGGACCCTTAAATGGAATGCGTCGGGGTGGCCCCACTAAAGATCCCAGTCTTTCAGTCGTGATCCATGGCCCCACACCAACCAACCGCATATCGCACATAGATTGGTCACGTTGCCCAGGGAGCACGAACGTGGACGCAAGAGTAGTGATTGACTATAAATATGCAACGGTAGCTGTAGAATTTGCCCGCGGCAACGCATACCTGTCGTAAGCGTAAGCCTAAAATCCACACCTCAGCTTGTAAGTTAAGACCATTAACTCAACGCCAATAAGCTGAGCGAAACAGTTACAAAAACGTCTTGGTGACGAAGGGAACAATGCAGTCATTGTACCAAAATTTATTGAGGAGGTTGGGCTCAGAGAAATACTCTGAATCCATAAATGGACCTTTCAGGTCGCGGTGCTACAGCACCTCATAATGTTATATTAATAATAACTGCATATCCAGAAGCTTGTATAAGTACGCCATTGCGTCCCAAAATCGTTAAAATTCGGATTTTGCTACTCAAAAATTTCACCTCAAGAGAGTTTAATTATATAATTATAAATATTTAATAATAATATAATAAGAATAATAGCAATAAAAATAAAAATAATAATTACAATAATATTAATAATGAAATAATAATAATAATAATAATAATAAATAATTGTAATAAAAATAAAAACTTGAAATGTGTTTAGATCAAATCCGTACAATAAAGTTTTTTCTCTCCTAGATTGCCATACACTGCACTTTGTAGTGTGTGAGTGCTTTTGCCGAGAGTTTGAGTGGTAGTAGATGCGTCTGTTTTTATTGTTTTTATCCGTTGGCTTACCAATACCATAGTGGCGCTACTGGCGCTCCCCACTGCTATTCCAAAGTTCAACACTTTTGTTGTTCTACCCGTGCGCATCCAAATGCGTTTTAGTGTGTGTATGCGGAATTTTATTTTTGTGTGAGTATAGAAAAACGTTGAAAAAAGTGAGAAATCTCTCTTGACTACTTTTTTCTGTGCTTTTTCGCATCCAAGCTGTTTTTGTTGATTTTTCGTTCTCATTTTTCTGCATTGGGATTTTTTGGCTTTTTTGTTAGCTCCACCTACTGTTGCTGCTTTCGGATTGGCCACGTCGGTGCGCATTTGTTCGTTGAGGTGAGGTAGGAGGTGAGGTAGTACTATAAAAAAGGAAGTCAGTGGCAAAAAGAATGAGAATAGGGGGCTAAGAGTGGAGGGCGTGTGCAAAAAAAAGTTAGCCTAGAAAATAAAATAACACGAGTTTGCAAGCTTTGCGTTGTGTTGTTTGGAAAATTCTACGACAGCTCCAACATCAGTGAAGCTTACCATGTTTTTGTATATGTGTATATGTGTATATGTATGCATGTATGTATGTAAATATGTGAGCATTGCTATGAGAGTAAGCATTCCATAGTAGATGGCAACTTCGTCGGTAGTGAAAGATGTTTGTTTGTGAGTTAAATGCGCGTGAATGCACGCACACGTCTACAAGTATGTACTTAAATCCGTATATATATATACACATCTATATTTATTCATGTCTGTATATAACTATGTAATCTGCATATGTACCTATTTATTTTCTAGTCACATACATTCGTCCCTTCACCGGAGAATATTAAAAAGAGATAAGTGAGTGGAGAGATGGTGTAACATTTTTGTGCGTTTATATGTATGTATATAACCAAGTATGTACATATGTATATGCATACTCGTATGTATTGGTCACCCATACAGTCGCAGGCTTGGAACAGACTACTGCCACTGTTGGTATCTGAGTTCCAAATTAAATGTTAGTTATAAGTTAAAAATTATGCACATGTGATTTGGCCCTCTTCGCCACCACATCCGCAATTCGCAATGTCCATTGAAGTTATGAGTTTTGCTGCCCTGAGAGCCACAAATGACAGGCAGGCAGACAATCCTGTCTGTGGCTTTCCCTTCACTCAATTGTAGACACGAGTATGCGCACGCAAGCATTCATAGATCTTATACACACACGCTTAGCTGCACAGCTATTGGCACATAGACGGATTACAGTTCGAGTCGATTACTTTTATAACAAGGATACTTTTCAGACATACATACAGACATATGTAGGTACATACACGCATAGGTACTACGTTGATTAGTTCATACATTCATACATGATTATGGAGAGCCAATGCATATATGTATGTATGAATAAATGCGGTAGTAGACACATTCAGATGTACGTATGTACATACATACATCCAAATAGCCTTAAGTCATTCTTAACTCAAGTGTATTTAAATAAACTACAACTACATACATTCAGACAAAAAGAAAAAACATTAAAGTGGTTGAAAAGTTATTGAAACGTAGACGACTTTCGGTGGGCAATGCAAAACGGCGCACATGAAAAGACTTCATACTAGGGTAAGTTTTTTATCTAATTATTTAGACTATTTTGTATTCCACCTAACTATTCATTTAATTAATTTAATTTAATTAATCTAACCAGACTTGACGCTCACAGATTCGAATACAAATTTCTACAGTTCAAAACTGTCCATACACTTATTGTCTAGGTTTACATATACAAGTGCAGGATGGCGCAAAATTAATCACCCCACCGGAAGACTTATATTTTTGCACATGGCGTCGTACGTCAATCATATTTAACACTTGTCAGCTGTAGTATACAAACAGCCAAGCAATGGAGCGCGTAAAAGTCAAATTAAAGATTTCTATCACTCAAAATAATTTTTTTTTATTTAGTAAAAAATTAGGTTAGGTTAGGACTTTTGTGCCAGTCGGCTTAGAGTCAGCTACCACTGTGTAACACGGGAACCTGTTTTCTTTTCCTTGTTCACTCCTCTCGGAAGCATTTTGAGGGCCTCGACAAGGCTCTTCCTTCGTACACGGTTCTGCGCTGTTGTTTTTGCACCGTCCCATGAGATGTCGGCATCTGCTAGTTCGCGCAACATCGATCTTCTCCAAGTGTTTTTTGGTCGACCGCGACCTCTGCTCCCTTGCGGATTCCAGTCCAGTGCCATTCACGTGATGCTATCTGGTGGTTTTCTCAACGTCTGACCAAAGCATCGCCACTTTCTGCGTTTGATTTGCCTAAGGATGGGTTCCGCGTTCGTTAATCTCCACAGTGCGTCGTCACTGATGGTGTTTGGCCAGAATATTCAGAATATTCTGCAGATGATGTGGAGGCATTTGTTGACGAAAGATTGTAGCCTCTGTGTGATACTGTTAGAGACCAGCCATGTTTCGCTTCCGTACAACATCACGGCCTTCACGCATGAGCCGAATACTCGTAATTTAGTGCCCCTGGGGAATTTCGAACTCCCCTATACTGTATGCATTCGCCCGAATGCCGCTCTTGCTTTGTTTAGCCTGCAGTTTACATCTTCATTTACTCCACCATCTGCCGTGATGATGCAGCCGAGTTAGCACAAGCTTTCGACAAATTCAATCGGGCGGGCATCCGTCAACCAATATCTGCCACGGGAACCTTACTGCTTATTTATCATGGAATCATTTAGAATCTCTTATGAAGCGTAGGATAGGTTTTATCCTAACAGCGGATAGTTCCGTAAGAGAGTCAAAATGGTATCGTATTTTCCCAACAACATCGCTATACTCCTAGCCAAGGCTGGACAATTACAGACGAAGTGTTCTACGATTTCTTCCTCTTTCTCCCCTCTACAACTTCTGCAGTATGCATGTGAAAATATTTCTAGCCTAGAAGAGTGCCTACCTAACAGCCAATGTCTGGTGACATAAGCCACGACCTTCGAGAAACTCTCTTTTGAGAGGTTGAGCAATTCTCTTGACTTTTTTCTATCTTTTTGTTGCCAAATTAGCCTGGTTCTAGCACAAGCACTTTCTTCTCTCTATGACCTATTGGCCTTCCGGAGATTATTATTTTTTATCCTTAATTTGTAAGTTGCCCTGAGTATTTCAATATTGCCTCTGCTTTCAAGTAGTGGAAGATTAGTACCCTTTCTTGTTAGCTCATCTGCCTTGCAATTTCCGTCAATATCTCGGTGACTCGGTAGCCATAAAAGGCTGACCTTGAAGACAATGCTAATATCATTGAGAGTCCCAAGGCATTCCTGAGCAATCTTTGATCTTAGTATAACTGCCTACATTGATTTGATGGCCGCCTGGATGTCCGAAAAGATATTTATCGTAGTTTTTATTACGGCGCGGATGCTAAGGTGCACAGTTACCTATTTTATGGCTAACACCGGACGCTAAAGTAGCCCGGAAATCGAACAGATAATTTGAGTCTGAAAACTTTTGAATTCTTTTCTTTCTTCTTCATAGCCCATTTTATTTTTTAGCATGGATCCATTCATGTAAATATTTATTTTCCCTCTTCTCAATGGCCTTTGAGTTTGCCACTCTCTTCTTGTTAGTTTTGAAGAGCCTGTCGAAGGTGGGGTTAGGGAAAGAGTTGTGGATTTCTTGGTTATAACTACTCATAGTATGTAATATACCTAGAAGCGTGACCGAACCGCCTGGTCTTCCATAGCGCCGTACTATTAAGTCTAAGCGCTGAAGCGGCGGCCACGTGCTTTCCTATCAGATTTAGGTCAGATAAGTTGACTAGCACCTTGAGCACTTTAGGAGGGTATAAAAGTTAATCAAAAACAACATTGGATGAATATTTTTGCGCCATCCTGTATGAGAATTTAATTGTTGAAGTATTTACAAAGCAGTTTTTAGAAATATTATCTGCTTGATTCAGCATCCTTTTAAATCGAAATAACATTAAACAGCGACGTAAACTTATGAATCAGTTTATTCAAGCCGTAAGTTGTTCTACGATAGTTTATATACCATAAAATATGCACTTATCTCTTAGAGATCTGGGGGGAGTGTTAGAAGGCCAAAGAGTTAATAGTTCAGGTGAATTCACAAAATTGATGCCATGAATTTTTCTTCGGCTTGAAAGGCTCATTAAATTCAAAATTCGTTAACGGAGTTGGCATGGAACCATGAGAAACCTTTCGGCGAAGTACAAATTTACTGATTTTTTCGAGTTACCTCCAATCCATCGGAATTTACTATTATCCCTGGATCTTACATAAAGCTTGCAGACTAAAGAAATCTTACTAGACATGAAAATATACTTTTTAGTGTCAGCGGGTTAATCAATTCTTGAGAGTTCCGCTTCATAAATCCACGTTTAGAGTTAGGAGCGAAAATGACGTACTCCTTATGGTAATCAAAACTTAAGGGGTCCCGGTGGTCTAGAGCTCGAAAATTTAGGGTATTTAAGGAATTTTTTTAAATAAATAAAATGAAAAAAAGATATTTAAATTTTTTAGGCTTTTTATTTAACTTCTTTTACATACAGAAATGTAAAGAAAAAATATTAATAATTTAAAAAATGGCGCTAAAGTCGATCCTCCCGAAAAATTGGACGGTGTTGTCCATGTTTTTCTTCCATTTATCTGAAACACAAAAACCAAAAAAATTATTAATCAGTGTGACTGTAGCTATGTCTCGTACTAGGATAAGAAAAAAAATTGACAAAATGACATAATAATAAAATTCTAGTGATTCTCGCGGCCGCCGTAGACGAATGGGTTGGTGCGTGACTACCATTCGGAATTCACAAAGAGAACGTAGGTTCTAATCTCGGTGAGACACCAAAATTAAGAAAAACATTTTTCTAATAGCGGTCGCCCCTCGGCAGGCAATGGCAAACCTCCGAGTGTATTTCTGCCATGAAAAAGCTCCTCATAAAAATATCTGCCGTTCGAAATCGGCTTGAAACTGTAAGTCCTCCCATTTGTGGAACAATATCAAGACGCACGCCATAAATAGGAGGAGAAGCTCGTCCAAACACCCAAAAAGGGTGAGCATGCCAATTATATAAGAAACGGACTTCCTGTCCGTAGCACTGAAAAAAATAATGGGCCAGCTGCCCAGTAAGGAAACACTTGTTTTTTTATAAGTTACAATTTAATCAAATTATAAATTCACTAGCTTATAGGATAATAGGAAATTAAGTATAAGTAATTAGTATTGAAGCGTAGCCCGTCCCGAACTCGACTGTCCGCTTGAGGTGACCGCCGCTTCCTTTACACCTATCATTACAACTGCGACGATGCAGTTGTTGTTCGATACATCTGAGACCAACGTTAGCCTTGACTTCCCACAGGTACAATATGAGTATCATTTCACAATCGTGTGAAATGATTAGTGCTGACACCTTCATTCTAATGCGTATGCTATTCCTATTCGCCATGGCCTTGGCAGGAGTGTCGGATTGCCGCATCCCGGCTTGGTCACTTATGCAACGCGTGTGTTGCAACTGATCGTTGGAATGTACTATTGCAGGTAATTGTGAAAATAAAAATATGCTGACACTGCGGCACGTGTAGCGCGCAGCCGTGGGAGCGTCGCTGTAAATGCGACTGCAGCGTGTTAACTCTTCCCCCTCTAAAAGTCTGCGTCCCGCAGATCCTTATTTGCAGGGGCGTCCTTCTCATTTGAATGACGAGGATTCCGATGCAGTATAGACAATTTAACCTCGGGAAATTTTGCTCCTCCTGTTAGCTTTCTCCAAATCAGCAAAACGAACACCATCAACAAAACAAGGCCCAGGGCTTCAGACATTGCAAACCAGTTAGTCTTATCCTTCAACTGACCCAACAGTCGTATGTTTCCGGAGGTCATTTCATGGACGAGATTGAGATTCAGCGCCAGGCTTCTATTCGTTATGGTGGATAGCACGGGTGGAAGCACTTGCACGCCTGAGCTGCTCGTACTCCAGTAGGATTGGTTGTTTATCGTAATAGTCTCGTTTTCCATCTGCAGGATATAAGAGCCAGATAGATGTTTGGGTATTCCACCTGACCATATACTGCCGTTGAAGTTATCTAGGAATATAGTGTCCTCCTTGAGCACCTCTATAGTAGTATCCATACCGATCTCGTAGCGGCAACTGGTTTGTCCACCCTTTAGGAGACGTGGTAGACATTCCTCTTCGGCCAACAAATCTAGGGCTTCCTGTTTGCATACCATGGCTGTGGCTAGGTGGAGACAGCTATTTTTTATGCCGTATGTCAGTTGCTTATTCATCAGTATCGTCCTGTACTTCAGGTCAACTCGATGGCCATCCTTCAAAACAGATCGTGTGATTAAGTGATTAAACCCCGTTTGATCCACCTTCGGCATTGACAGCACGTAAAGGAGAAGTGTGCCATTTGAGTAGATTGATGGTTCGCTATATTCGATGGCTTCAACGACGTTACTGTACGGAAGGACCTCAATTTCGCTTATTAGACTATTTATTTCCTCCTTGTTCAAAAGGTTGCTGTTCACTACGCCTGCTTTGGCCATTTGACATGCCCGTACGAGTTCACTGACGTCATCCTTGAGAATCATCAATTTGTGCTGAATCTCCTGTGAAACCTCAGCCTGGCGGGTACGTCCCAGGATGTCATTCGTAGTCGTTGTAATACCATTCACAACCTGTAATAACTCTTCAGTTTTTTTGAAAATTTCAGAGTTTACCTTATACTGTTGGTTATTGTTAACTATTAATTCGTTTTGGCTTCGCAGGACTTCATCCCAGTCTAAAGCATCAGGTGAGCCAGCAATCCACTTCCAAGCTGACCCAATCCAGTTAATTGAACGCTTCGGTCTTTTGGCTGCAGGTCCCTTCAGGTCTTCCAGTTGATTTCGAACTTTTTGTAACTGATAGTTAAGGACTTCTGTGATTGAATTGGTCCCTTTCATGCTGGCAGTTTGGTATTGTAACCGATTTACAATTTTCTCGTAGCGCATTAAGTCGATGATATGTACCAGTTTGAAGTGTCCATTGATTATCCAGCCGTATCCATCACGGACAGTTAGAATAGGTGAGTCTACGTTGAATACGACATATGCTTGTGCGGTTGCACAGAGGCAGATTCTACAAATTGAATTACAGAGTATCATCTTAGTTCTAATCTTTTTTCCAAAATAGCTTAAATAGGATATCGTACACAGTTTTCTGTTTTATATATTGAGCATAGCCTACGACACTAATATTTTCCTTAAATAAATTTTACATGTTTTTTTTTGAAATTACGACAAGGAGAAATTTAAATGTACATATCGCTTAAACAAAATGAAATTGATATTGAATTTACTTATAGTTACTTGAAATTTACTGGAGTTATACAGTTATTAAATTCAAAAATATGTTTTCCATTCCGTGACAATTCAACTTAGTAATAAGAGCTTAAATTTCTAATACTATTACTAGTGAGTGGAGTCCGGGAGGGTAAGGGTTATCGGAAATTCATGAGGACCCAGAAGTGATGTGAACAGTGGAATTTACTGACAGTTAATTTTTTAGTTATAAACTGACAGTTAGTTTTTTAGTTATAATTGTTAGAAAATATTAGTAAAAGTTTTTTTGTTTCTTTCCCCTTTTTTTTTTTTTTTTTTCTTTCTCTTTTTTTTTTTTGTTTCTTCTAATGAGGCTAAAATTTTGCCATTTTATTTTGGCTCATTGAACCCTTAAAGGTTTATGCTTATATACAAGCAAGTTTAGCTTGTACTGTTGAGAATTAGACTTTCTCTTATTTTTTGTTTTGGTATTTAACCTTTTATTTCATTATTTCGTGATTTGCATTGCGACTTAGGCGTAAACCCAGCTGAAGGAAGGCCCGTGTTAATCCCTTTTAGCCATAAGCGTTTATAATTGCAAATGGCCTACTCATGGCACGAGTAGCTTCACGACAATTAAAGCCAATAGTCCCAAGGAGGAATTGAACCACTTCGATTGATATCGCCTCGACCGCCGAGAAAACTGGAGTTGAACCAATGCGACAGATCGAATACAAAATTTAATTTGTACCCAGACCACTGGGGCTTAGGGAGCTATGCATAAGTTTTTTTGCCTCTTGACCAATGCTAATTTCATATTCTTTAAACAATATCTTTACTTGTTAGACATTTTTTATGTCTGTTTTGTGGAACTTTTTTCCACTTTCTGTGACAATAGTAACATTTCTGTTTTCGGCTATAGCCTCTTTCTTGTAAAGCGGCTTTTGTTTGCTTTTTATTTGCTTGTTGGCGATGAACAATTCATCACCGCTGTCAAAATTGCGAGGGGGCGAGCGAGTTTTATTAGTTCTTGCATTCCTGCTTTCTTGTTCGTGCAGTAAAAGAGCCTTTATGTCCTCATTAGTTCGTTCCCTAAAATTTGCCAATCCTTGATAATTTATCCTAGCAGTCCTGTTGAGAAAAACATCAGCGGGCTTTCGTTTTATTACTGAATGTACTGTATTATTATATCTGTCTACAGTTATAGCAACGCGCTCATCAGGTGTTAGTCTAGGGAGCTCAACGCGGAGGCAGCGATATATTTCAATCAAAGTAGAGTGTAATCTCTCCACCTGACCGTTGGCTTCACTTCGCTGCGTCGGCGTTTGGTATATTTCTATTCCTAGAGACCTGATGTAGTTTAGCACAAGCGGGGTTAAGAAGCCGCGCTCGTTATCCATGACCAGAGCCCGTGGCACTGTAAAGTAATGTAATGCAACAGTTAGTTTCATTCGCAAATGGATGGAAGATTTGTTTTGGATCGGAAAAAGTTTAGCAAATTTAGTAAACTTGTCGATACAACTCAAGTACTTTTGCTTTTCTATTTCAAAGATGTCAATATGAAGGATTTCACAGGCATAATTCGGGATAGGAGTTGGCTGTATATATGGTTTTGAAGGATGCCTATCGTACTTGTTCAACTTACATGTGTCACACTGACGAACATATTCCCTAATCTGTTTAGACATAGCTGGGAAATAAAATTTTTCAAGAATTTGTTCCCTATTCTCACGAGCGTTCCGATGCGCGCGCTTGTGCTGCTGTTCTATTATATTGAAAACCCTGTCTGCTATCGTTACGTCTTCTACCATGCGCTGTGTGATCCTTATTTTGTACCTACTAAAATTATCAACGTATGCAGCTTGCAAGTAACGAAGATCATCCTCTGGAATTTTAATGCCATTTATAACATTTGGGTTGAGGTATTTCCTGAGGGCAGGTAACAGAGCTTCCACATTCAACAGTGGCATAGAAACAAAGTATCTTCTGTATCCTTTATGAGGCTCCTCTGTGCACTCGCAACTCGCCCCCCGCCTGAAGATTATTTGGTTTCTAAATACGTTTATTGGGACCTCAACGTGTGGTATGAGGTCCGAACCATCTTGTTCGGCGGAATGCATTGTAGCTTCCGATGCAGTATCTGTATCGGATGGTGCGCCAGCTACGGTACATGGTGCTTGAGCGACGATTGAGTCTGTGAGTGCGTTTACTTCCGTCTTAAGACGGGAGAGTGCATCAGCGACCACATTCGTCCTTCCTGGCTTATAAATCAACTCGCAATTGTACTCCTCTATCCGGGCTTTCCACCGCTTAAGTTTCGCGTTGTAATTGCGATTGCTCATAGAAAAGGTCAGCGGTTGATGGTCTGTGTATATCTTTATTTTTTTTGCGCCGTACAAATAAGACCTCAAATTATCAAGAGCCCACACTATGGCAAGCATTTCCTTTTCGTTCGTGGCATAACTTTCCTCGGCCTTGTTAAGTGAACGGGATATATACGCGATTGGTTTGTCCTTCCCTATATCCCCCTGTGACAGAACTGCCCCGATTGCGTAATTTGAAGCGTCAGTTGTCAAATTGAAGGGTTTTTCAAAATCAGGGAAAGCGAGGACATCAGCTGATGTCAGTAGTCCCTTTAAATCTGCAAAGGCCTGTAAGGCTTCACAATCAAGTTTTATTGTTACCTTTTTCGATGCATTTGCACTGATTTGTGCATTGTCCCCGCGCGTAAGGTTCGTCAGAGGCTTTGCTATCTTTGCGTAGTCCCGAATAAATTTGCGGTAGTAAGACGTCATACCGAGAAAGCTTTTAAGGTCCTTTAGATTTTCCGGAGGCAAGATTGAATTCATTGTTTCAACCTTTTTTGGGTCAGGGCGCACACCTTCGGGTGTAATAACATAGCCGAGGAACTCAACCTCAGTTTCGAGGAAACACGTCTTCTCCAAGTTGACCTTTAAGTTGGCTTCAAGCAATCTTGAAAATACTTTCTCCACATTTTGTAGGTGATCATCGGTGTCTTTCCCGAATACAATTATATCGTCGATGTACACATAGCAAATTTTGCCAATGTACTGTTTGAGCACATCGTCGATCATTCGTTGGAAAATTCCAGGGGCATTTTTTAACCCAAATGGAAGTCGCAGGAATTCGTATTTACCATTCATGGTGGAGAAAGCAGTCTTGGGAATATCAGAGTCCTTCATGGGTATCTGATGGAAACCGGACGTTAAGTCAATGGTTGTGAAATACTTGGATTGGCCTAGACTACAAAGTGTTGCATTTATATCCGGAATAGGGTAGGTATCAGCGATAGTGACTGCATTCAACCTTTTATAGTCTATTACCATGCGATATTGTTTTTCCCCATTTGGCTTAGGTTTTTTAGGCACCACCCAAATAGGAGAGTTATATGGGCTTCTGGATGGTCGAATAACTCCTTCTTCCAACAACTCGTTCACTTGTCGGTCGACCTCTTCTCTCATACAAGATGGATACGGGTAGCTTTTGCTATAAATAGGTTCATGAGTTGTTGTCTTGATTTCAGCGCGTACACAAGTGTCCACTAGTTCCTTTCCATTTAGGGGTAAGAAAAGATTGCTAAATTTACCAATAAGGATACGCACTTTCCCTTCTGTTTGAAGTGGGAGATCCTTAGACAACGTATAATTCACCTGCGTGGACATTCGGGCTTTCAATGGAATTTTGTATTTGTTTACGGCTAGGATGTTCGATTTCCTATCAACTATAGCGCCTATATCCCTAAGTGTGTCGTCTCCTATGATTCCGTCAAATGACGTCAATCCTGGGAGTACAAAGAAGGTTGTCTCGGAGTCATTACCTACGTCCTTAAATAGGTTTAAATTAATTTTCTCTTTTATGGTAATATTTCCGCCAGCTGATCTAACGGAAAAGGGATTGTCGACTGGATTGCCTTGCCTTACGACCGTTCGGCTAATAAAATTTTTGTTGGCACCAGTGTCGATCAGAAAATCTAGGGTGCGGCCGTCTGGTAGTACATACTCTATGTAAGGTATGCTAGATGTCCGTCGGATAAAAAATTCTCCTCCTGTGCGTCTTGTGTATCCGCTAAATCGTTATTCACTTCGTCCTTGGTGTTTTCTGTTTCTATATTGAACAGCTTTTGCTGTTTCCGCGGAAGGTTGTCTGACTTTGCACCCCGCTTAAAGGGATTTGGCCTATTCATGTAATTGATTCTACGTGTTTGGACAGATTGGTCTATGTCCATTTTCTCGACGGGTGGCTGAGAGGTTGTTGGAGGATCTCGTTTAGGTATAGTGTATCCACCTCGATTTTCAAAAGGATATCGTCGCTCTTGGGGACGATAGGTTATCCTTGGTGGTAGAGGGGGTGCTTTATTGCCCTCTAGGCCATGCATGCGTTCTGGCATCGTATTCATAGGTGCGACGATGCGATTATTGAATCGCGGAGCATGCACTGTGTAATTCCTTAGGTTTGTATTTTGTATTTCGAGGCACCTTGAATATGCCTCGGGTAGAGTTTTTGGGCGCTGAACCAGGAGCATCTTCGAAAGATCCCCATTCAACCCGCGGATAAAAACATCCAATGCGCGGTTTCTGTACGTGTCTATAAGTACACGCACTGTTTCCTGAGAATAATTCTCAGTTTTAAGTTTGTTGATAATCAACGCAAATTGGTGATTCACGGCTCCGTAGAAATCATCGAGCCGTGAATTCTTTTGAGAGAGTTGGTGGAGTTGGTACTCCAAGGTGCAGATGTCTCGTTTGTCTGCATAATGGAGCGATAGACACTCCTTCATGGCGGCCCAGTCAGTGTCAAAAATGCTATACGATATGAGGGCAGTATCGGCGGGCCCTCGTATTTTTTGGCGAATGTGCTGTAAGATTGCACGATAGATTGGCTTACTCTTTACCGGCTCGAAATCGGTAAGGATGCTTTCAACAGCGTGCACCCATGAGACAAACATTGTTGGGTTACCATTGAAAATTTGTAACTCCTTTACGGAGTCAGGAAGCCTCGAGATATCTCGTAGCTCTTCCTCAGTTGTTGGAGCTCGGGGTTGAACGTGAGCTTCCACCGTACTTTGAGCAGGAGTAGCAGCTTCTATCGAAGCGACCCGGCTTTGGAGTGTGTCCAAGCACGATACACGCCTCTCTAAACCATTTAATTGTTCCATGAGTGCATTCACTGCACCCGTCAAATTCGTCACCGTAACTTGGAGTGAATCCATCCTGGAAAAGTTAAGACGAGAAGAGAAAAAAAATATACAACGGTTACTTACAGAATCTCTGTTAGCATTAAAGCTTTGATTTTCTAGCCCTTGGCTGTTTAACTTTTTTTCCACTTTCACTTTTGTAGCCCTTGGCTTATTTAAAGGAAAATTTATTTTTATTTTTCCTTAGAACTTTTTTTCACTTTCACTTTCGTAGCCCTTGGCTGTTTAAAAATTGTATTACACTCTTTATTAAATTTTTCTTTTCTTTTTTATTTGTAACTTTTTTCTTTCACTTATTTTGTAGCTTCTTTAGCTTTTACACTTTTAATTTTATTTTTTATTTTTAGCGACTCTTTTCACTTTATTTTCTAGCTCTTAGCTAATTCCACCTATTTTGTCACTTCACTACTGGTCCCTGCTCGGGCGCCAGAAACGGACTTCCTGTCCGTAGCACTGAAAAAAATAATGGGCCAGCTGCCCAGTAAGGAAACACTTGTTTTTTTATAAGTTACAATTTAATCAAATTATAAATTCACTAGCTTAGAATATAATAGGAAATTAAGTATAAGTAATTAGTATTGAAGCGTAGCCCGTCCCGAACTCGACTGTCCGCTTGAGGTGACCGCCGCTTCCTTTACACCTATCATTACAACAGCGACGATGCAGTTGTTGTTCGATACATCTGAGACCAACGTTAGCCTTGACTTCCCACAGGTACAATATGAGTATCATTTCACAATCGTGTGAAATGATTAGTGCTGACACCTTCATTCTAATGCGTATGCTATTCCTATTCGCCATGGCCTTGGCAGGAGTGTCGGATTGCCGCATGCCGGCTTGGTCACTTATGCAACGCGTGTGTTGCAACTGATCGTTGGAATGTACTATTGCAGGTAATTGTGAAAATAAAAATATGCTGACACTGCGGCACGTGTAGCGCGCAGCCGTGGGAGCGTCGCTGTAAATGCGACTGCAGCGTGTTAACTT
>JAYXIM010004241.1:0-36682 GCA_037575425.1 Anastrepha fraterculus | reverse complement strand
GAGCATAAAATGCTAATTTAAAATTCGAACCACTCTTGCGTATGTGTGAATATATAATTTATAAGACTAACTGTTGTTACTAAACACTGTTTGTACTTATTAAAAATTTCACTCGCGTTCATATTTTTGTGAATAATTTTCTTTGCTAACATTTGCCTTATTGTCAACGCAAACGAAAGGATGAGTTATAATAAATTAATTATTGCCCAATCTTACGAGTTGGCGCTGGCGCTTATGAGCTTTAGCTGTGTGGACATCTTAACATAAATGTATGTACGAGGGAGGCTCAATAAGTTAGGTTAGGTTAGGTTGTAATGGTTGCCCAGAGAGTAGGGCCCACTTGGACGAAATAGTTTGGTTCGTCCTTTGTGATACCATTGAAGGACAAAGAAGGGGGAGGAAGGGAAGGGATGGGGAGTGGTGAGTGTTTGTGGACTACGAACGGTGACTAGTCCGCGGTTGTGTTAACCTCATTATGCTGCTGATGTACAGAATATATTGATATTGATAGTACAGAATATATTGAGAACAATACTGACAGTGTTCAAACATCCAAACTAACACCCATTGTAATCAACCACATCGTATCCCAAGACAGAATATTATGGGCGATAAAAAACTTTGAACCATATAAGGCAGCCGGTCCAGATGGGATATTCCCAGCCATGCTGTGGAACACTCGAGAAACGACGATTCCTTGGCTGGAGGTATTTTTCAGGAAAAGCCTTATGCTGGGGCACATACCAAAAAGCTGGAGGAGGGTTAAGGTAATCTTTATCCCTAAAGCTGGCAGACGCGGTCATGATACAGCGAAAGATTTCAGACCCATCAGCCTATCCTCCTTCATCCTCAAAACCCTTGAGCGATTGTTGGATGTATATCTCAGGGAAAAGATTACAGACTCAACGATCTCACCATCTCAACATGCCTATCTCAAAGGAAAGTCCACAGAGACAGCTCTTCATGAGGTTGTAAGTGCGATTGAGAGGAGCATAGAATACAAGCAATACTCACTAGTCGCTTTTCTCGACATAGAGGGGGCCTTCAACAATGTTACAACAAGATCTATAATTGAGGCTCTTAGCATGTTAGGCATAGACATAGGGCTCAACGAATGGATAGAGAACATGCTCAAAACTAGAATAATCATCGGTGAGGTAGGCAGCAGCACGATAAAACGCTCTGTCAACAGGGGAACCCCTCAGGGAGGAGTCTTATCCCCTCTACTGTGGTTACTAGTCGCCAACAACATCCTCACCAAATTTAACCAAAAGGGAATTAAAGTGGTGGCGTACGCGGACGACATAGTGCTTATGGTTTCAGGAATGTTTCCAACCACAATCAGTGAGATTATGGAAGGAGCTCTGGTATTACTCAGCAATTGGGCCACGGACTGTGGTTTAAGCGTAAACCCGAGAAAAACTGAACTGATGCTATTCACCAAGAAAACCAAGGTGCCAAACTTTAATCTCCCAAAACTAAACGGCGTCAGCCTCACGCTAACCAAACAGGCAAAATACTTAGGGGTTATCCTGGACCCCAAGCTCAGCTGGAAGTCCAACGTAGAGTACAGGGTAAAGAAAGCAAATATAGCACTTTACACGTGTAAGAGAATGTTGGGAAAAAAATGGGGTCTCCAACCAAAATTATCCAACTGGTCCTACACAGCCATTGTAAGGCCAATACTAACATATGCGGCACTGGTTTCGTGGCCTGCAACAGAAAGGAAATACAACAAAACTAAGCTGAACAAGATACAAAGAACAGCGTGTATCCTAACTACAGGAGCGCTTAGCACCAGTCCCACTGAAGCGCTCAATGTACTAACACATCTATTGCCATTAGATTTACACATTAAAACAATAGCTACTTGCAGCGCGGTGAGACTCAGAGACATAGGAAGCTGGACAACAAGGTCGTACGGTCACAGTAAGATCCTCCTACAGGGACCCCCGCTACTCAAAAACGGATCAGACTACACAGTCCCCGACCTAAACTTCAAGAAAGGCTTTACGGTACGTTTCCCACCGAGAGCCGAGTGGAGCAAAGGAGAGGTGATTGGAAGATACGACATCGAAATTTATACCGATGGTTCTAAGATGAACTGTGGTGTGGGAGCTGGCTTCCATTCGGAGCCACTCAACCTATCTCAATCAATTCGTCTTCCTGATTATGCCACCGTGTTCCAGGCAGAACTTTTAGCGATCAGAGAAGCATGCAAATCCCTAGAACTCTACAAGGTAGTTGGCGCAAGAGTAGCTATCTTCTCAGACAGTCAAGCAGCTATTAAGGCCTTAGACTCCAACTACATTTCATCAAAACTGGTCCTACAGTGTAGAGAGGAGCTGAAACTGCTCAGCCATTGGCTTGAAATTACCCTGATATGGGTTCCTGGTCATAGGAACATACGAGGCAATGAGATAGCGGATGAGCTAGCAAGAAAGGGCTCTACACTAGACATAGCAGAGGCGGTGGCAGTTTCCACCCCACTGAACACACTAAAAGCATATATTGCTTCACACTATCACGCTTTAGCCGAAAGAAGATGGAAGCAAATACCTACATGTATCACAACAAAAAACACATGGCCGTCATATAAAATCCAAAGGACGAACGACCTGTTAGGATGTTCTCGGCCAAACATTTCACGTATCACTGCAACCCTTACAGGACACTGGAAAGTAGGGGATCATGCAGCCAGTCTCAATCTACCCTTCAATCCTATCTGTAGAAGCTGTCAAGCGGAAGGGGCGAAGGAAAGTCTGTTCCACTATTTATGTGAATGTCCGGGACTAGCCAGGGCACGACTCCGATCCTTCGGTAAGCCCTTCCTACAGCAAATTAAGGAGATCTCAGTCATCGAGATAAAGGATTTGCTCCTATACTTGGACCTCACTAAATGAATCTGACTTGGAAAAAAAAAAAAAAAAAAAAAAAAAACATCTCATCATTTCACGAGATAGTGGTATTAAAACGGTGCTGGTCACTAATTAGGAGCATTCTCAGCTAAGTAATGTTCAACCACCTCAACAACAACAACAACAACATGCTGCTGATGTAGTTCATCAGATTTTTGTTATCAACACCTGCTATATCAGCAGGCGCCGAAAAGAAGTGAGAACCAAGATACTTGAATCTTAGTCCCGCGAAGGTTGGGCAGCTAAGGAGCAGGTGCTGAGATGATTCCACCTCATCCTCCATACAGCTGACGCAAAAAGGACTCGAAGTAATTCCGAGTTTCACGGCATGTGCACCTCGCGGACAGTGCCCCGTGATGATGCCCACGAAATTTGAGAGATGACATTTTGTCATCCCCAGGATATCCCTCGAACGCCTCCTATCCAAACGTGGCCAGAAGAACTTCGCGACCCTACACGTTCGTGTACTTGCCCAACGTTCGCTGAGTTGGTGCATAGCCCATCCTTCCAGGAGTAGAGCGCTGGTTGTCAAGGGGATCCCGATCCTCTCCTTTCGTGGACATATTGCCTCACAGGTCCCCTGTCTGGCCAGCTCGTCGGCTTCGCAGTTTCCTGCAATGTCACTGTGACCAGGTACCCAAATTATCTTTATGTCGAAGAATTCTGATGCAATCGAGAATGAGACCAAGCATTCCCTAACCAGCTTCGAATGCACCATAATAGAGCCTAGAGCCCTAATGGCCGCTTGGCTATCGGAGTAAATATTTACCTTCTTAACAGTTATTACGCAAGTAAGTAGCCAGTCAGCTGCTTCTTTAATTGCGGCCGCCTCTGCTTGGAACACACTGCAGTGATCCGCAATCGAGAATGAGACCAAGCATTCCCTAACCAGCTTCGAATGCACCATAATAGAGCCTAGAGCCCTAATGGCCGCTTGGCTATCGGAGTAAATATTTACCTTCTTAACAGTTATTACGCAAGTAAGTAGCCAGTCAGCTGCTTCTTTAATTGCGGCCGCCTCTGCTTGGAACACACTGCAGTGATCCGGTAGCCTGAATTTGAGTTTGATGGGGAGTTCTTTGCAGAATACTCCTCCTCCAACCCTACCATCCAGCTTCGAGCCATCCGTGAACAGGTTAACGAGGCCCTGTCCCCAGGTGTTGCCCCCGCTCCACTCCTCCCTTGGTGGAATATGGGTGGAGAAAGTTCCGCTTGGACTTAGCGAAGGCACACACTGGTCCGTCGACGAAAAAGTTTCTGAGGATGCTTGAGTGCCCATATGTGAGGTTGAGCTTATAGCCCAAGCCCCTCAGTCTGATTGTGGTACGAGCAGCGGCAATTCTGCCTGCGATGTCTATAGGTACCACATTTAACATTACATTAAGCGCCAGAGTAGGAGTAGTTCGAAGCGCCCCACTGATTCCAATGAGTGCAGACCTCTGGACTCTCTCTAGCTTTTTAACTGATGTCGTCCTCTCCAGTGAGTTCCACCACACAGTGGCTCAGTAAGTACTCGTGTTAGAAATAAAAACAAAATATTTTGAAACATTTTTTTATTATTTTTGAACGCAGTCTCCTTTTAGAAAGATTAACTTTTCCCCACGCTCCTTTTTTTAGCCCCTCGCTATTTTTTTAGCCCCTCCAAAGAATAAACTTTATCGAACTCTCCTAAATACGCCTCTGTTTCGGCGTTGACTTCCTCCGCGGGTCATTTCTTCATAGTAGGGAACAAGAAAAAGTCGAAGGGGGCCAGATCGTTTGAATACGGGAGGAGCGGCAGCAATTCATAACGCAATTCATGCAGTTTGGCGGCGACAACTCCGGATTTATGTTCTAGTGCGTTATCGTGGTGAAACAGTACCTTCTTTTTCGCCAAATGCGAACGTGGCTCCTTCAATTTTTTGCGAAATCGGTCCAATAATTCACTGTAGTATTGTCCAGTGATCGTTCTTCCTTTTCTAAAAAATATTGAGGATGACGCCGTTCGCATCCCGTCGCCATGACCTCTCCGCCCGATGGGACTGACTTCGCCTTCTTTGGTGCAGATTCACCGGGAGAAAACCATTGTTTTGATTGTTGCTTAGTTTCTGGTGTGAAATGATGAATCCGGGTTTCCGGGTGACATTTGTTTTACCGTCGTTCGATAAATGGCAGCACACGATGCTAACACCAGCTTTCTTCAGGAACGCCCTCTGTCATCAAACACGAAACTTATTAAAACGCCCTTCTATTCATAGGTCAAGTTTTTCAGTGCAAGTTGAACTATGCTTTCCAGTTAAACTAAGTTGAAACACCCAATTCTGCAAGTTCGAGCGCAGTTTAAAAATTCACCACAGCTAACCTAAAGCTGCCTTAAAGCGACCTGTATACCTATCCGATCAAAAGCCTTGGCAAAATCCAATGAGAGGAGCAAAATATGATTTCTCCTTGATAGAGCTTCGGAAACGAAGTGATCAAAATATAAGAGAGCATCAACCGTACCATGCCCCTTCTTGAAGGCAACTTGATTGTGGTGGATGAGCTTATTTGCCTGCACATAGTCTGATAGTCTAGTAGCAATGATTTTTTCCATTAATTTCCCTAAGCAGGGAAGAAGAGGAAAATTGGAATCAGAAGAGGCATTAGAGAAGTGAACGGCTAACTCTAAGGCTATATCATGGGGATGTAATGACTTAAGGGAAGTAATAGAAGAGTGGGAGGAAAAACCTGTAAGTTTTTTTTATGTCCGCCCATATCCTTTTTGAGTCGGATGAAGAAGAAATACTGTTGGATAAGATTTGATTGGGTCCGACTGCGCTTGAAATCATGCCAGGCGTTCTGCTCCTTAGTTCTTAATGTTGAAAGATCGCTGTTTCACCACAAAGGAGCAGGCTTGATCGGCTTTATTGTAGAAAGTGGGATGGATTGACTTGCTGAGGAACGGATTATTTTTTGGATTTTAGACATTTCTTGGTTGATGTTAGATGAAATAGGGAAAGAACAAGACAGAGTTTCGCAAGCAGACTCAAATTTGGACCAGTCCGCTCGGTTAGTTTTGAAATAGATTCTGGGTTTGAAAAGGGTTTGGGGGCGGGATGTTTGGATTTTGGAGAGGATAGGGAAATGATCACTACCGTGAAGATCGTCAACGCAGATACATGATACTTTGGAAGAGAGGGATGCAGAACAAAGGGTAAGGTCAATATGTGTAAAAGATGAATGAGTGGAAAAGTGGGTGGGATAACGACGTTGGAAACTAGGATGGAATCTTCAATTGTTCTACCTTTGAGTTGGAGGAAACGGACCCCCAGACAGGGCTCCAAGCATTAAAATCACCTGCTACAATAAAGGGGTGGGTAGAGGAGGGAACTAAGTGGTTGAAATGTGTTGCGCAAATCGATTGATTAGGATTTTGTGATTTTGTTGGAAGCTTGTGGTTCAATGACTAGAGAAGCAATATTGGATTGGGGGAGAGAGGATAGGTGAGGTAGGTTTCTTCTGACAAGGCTGCCAATGCCCTGTTTGTTAGAATTAATATGTGTATGATTATAAAAATGACCAACATAAGCTTTTTGGGAAATGAGAAGTGACGTTGTGGGCAAGGTGAGTTTCATTCAATAGGATGAAGGATTTTGATTAAAATTTCAAAGTCAATATAATTATTAAAGTAGCCATTCATATTCCATTGCAGAATAGATAGCATATTGAGACTATTAAAGAAAAAATGAGTAAATTCACATAATGGGATTAGATTAGGGAGGGAGGATCGATACTTCACGTTCTGAAAAAAGTGGAGAAAGGGTGGATATACCCATATCTGAAGGGGGATTGGAGGGGTATAATCCAATCAATGAGAGAGGGGGGAGAGAAGGGGCGAGAGGAGAGTCGGAAAGAGATGGAATGGTGAGAGAATACACTTTATTTGGCGTAATAGTTTTATTTTGCGATATACTTGTAGTTTCTTTAATATTGTTTTTTTTTTTTTTTTTTTTTTGAAAATTGGAAAAGTAATGAATTACAATCACAAAGAATTAAAAAAGCATTAGCGACTAGGCCATCAGCTTATTTATTTATTTGAAGCTTTTGCTACACTTGCAAACGAGTTTGGGTTAGGAATAGGAGGAATTTGATCATTATATTTTTTGATCGCGTCACGCATACTGCATTTATTTATGGTTTTAATTTTAAGTATTTCTTTGGTTTGTTGAAACTTAGGACATAAATTTGAGGAAGAGGGATGATCTGATTGGCAGTTAGCGCACATAACTCTAGTGCATTCGGAAGGAGAGTGTGGGGGGAGGTTGCACGTGGCACAAATTGCTGAGTTGCGACAATTTTTAGCGGTGTGTCCAGGAATCTGACAAACCTTGCAACGCATGGGGTTCGGGTAATACGGACGGACAAATAAAGTTCTCCAAGTGATTTCAATTTTGTCTGGAAGGTTGAATTTGTTGTTAGTAGGATGGCGACAGTGTATTTGCGAACGCCCGCGCTGATCTTGGAGAATTTGAATGCTGATTTAACACCATTTTCTTGAAGTCCTTCAACGATCTCTTCTTCGGACAAGTGGGAAATAAAACGAGCATATATTGTACCTTTGACGCAGTTAAGAGATTCATGTAATTTAACTGTAATATCTGTAACGCCCGGCAATTTGGTGGAAACTAGGAATTTGTCAGCGATTTTCTTATTTTTAACAAGTAGCAGCCGAGAATCGTCGCGAAGCTCAGTAATATTGTTGACTTCTTTACTTATTGCTTGTATGCCCTTGTAGACAGCAAAACAGGATAAAGTTGTCAGCGGTTTCCTTTCATCCAGGGCTCTGATAACCAAGAACCGGTGGTCATCCGTTTTGGTGATTGGCAGTTCAGGAAATATATTCAGTGAAGAATTTTCAGGTTTTTTGCGTTTGGCTTTAGGTGACGGAGACAACAGGGCGAGCCTATTGTTTCCAAAGTTAGTGGCCCCACGGGCCTTAGTAACTCACGGTAATTTTATCAAATTTTCAATAATATGCACTAACTAAACAAAAGAACAAGCGACCGAAAACAATAGGAAAAAATATAACTGTACAAATGCGGTCGTTGGTTAAACATACTCAAAGAGAATGCTCGAAATATCACGGCGGAACGAAAAAAGCGACTGCACGCTGCGAGAGGTGACTAACCTTTGCACTTTATTTTATTTTTTTGTTCGTCTTTTCGTCATGGAGCGATTAAATGATAACTGCTTACTGATTTTCATATCTTTTACTTCAAATAATTCTGACTAAGTGCGGCCGCCGTAGCCGAATGGGTTGGTGCGTGACTACCATTCGGAACTCAGAGAGAACGTAGGTTCGAATCTCGGCGAAACACCAAAAGTAAGAAAAAGTTGTTTCTAATATCGGTCGCCCCTCGGCAGGCAATGGCAAACCTCCGAGTGTATTTCTGCCACGAAAAAGCTCCTCATAAAAATATCTGCCGTTCGGAGTTGGCTTGAAACTGTAGGTCCCTCCATTTGTGGAACAACATCAAGACACACGCCACAAATAGGAGGAGGAGCTCCTTCCAAACACCCAAAAAGGGCGTAAGCGTCAATTATATATATATATATATATTAAGGTTGTCAAAAAAGTCTTGCGGTAATTCCGCAAGCTTGTCTTTGCAAGCGCGTAGTTCTAGTTGTATTCGTCGCATCGGTTCACGCTAGAGCTTTTTGGAAAGCTCTTTTCACGTGCTAACACGTGTTTGATTAATTGTTGTTTGCTTTTAGTCGTTCGTGAGTTATAGCGTCGCAAACATGGAGCAAAATAAAGAGAAGGCAAAAATGCATCTCATGCTGCCAATAAAATTTGTGCAGTTTATGGACCCGATACAGTTTCCATTTCCACCGCACAACGATGGTTTCAACGTTTTCGTTCTGGTGCAGAGGTGATCGAAGATGCGCCACGGTCCGGAAGGCCTGTCGTCGAAAATTGCGATAAAATCGCTGAGTTGATCGAAAGAGACCGGCATAGTAGCAGCCGTAGCATCGGCCAAGAGCTGGGCATGAGTCATCAAACCGTTATAAACCATTTGAAGAAGCTTGGATTCAAAAAGAAGCTCGGTGTATGGGTGCCACACGACTTGACGCAAAAAAACATTTTTGACCGTATGGATGCATGCGAATCGCTTCTGAATCGCAACAAAATCGATCCGTTTTTGAAGCGGATGGTGACTGGCACTCATGCAGAAGAGGCCATCTTTGATCAACAAAGGCCGAATTGTCTTCCATCAGGACAACGCCAGGCCACACACATCTTTGGTGACGCGCCAGAAGCTCCGGGAACTCGGATGGGAGGTTCTTTTACATCCACCGTATAGTCCGGATCTCGCATCAAGTGATTACCACCTATTTCTTCCGACTACCAAGCTCGTTCGCCATGGAGCTTGGTAGTCGGAAGATGTCCACAAGAGGGTCCATTGAAAATTGGCTCTCCGAGTTTTTTGACAATAGGGAAGCGAGCTTCTATAAGAGGGGCATTATGAAGTTGACATCTCGTTGGGAACTCGTCATCGAACAAAACGGCGCATATTTGACTTAAATCGCATTATTATAACCAATTTTATGAACAATTGAAAATTCAATCAAAATACCGCAAGACTTTTTTGACAACCTTTATTATATATGTATATTAGGGCGGGTCGATTTAAAAATCGCTCATTGCTCTGTGAAAATCGTATTCTAGGGATCAAAATAAGAAACTTTGCCGAAGGAACCATACCTCTAAAACGAATTCTGATGTCCCCCAATATGGGTCGAACGAAAAATCCCACTTTGACCCATTTAGAGTGCTCCAATCGAGTCCAAATGTATGACCGACCCCCACTAACTTTGGACGGCCGATCCGCCGATACCAGTGGCACACCCCCTGGAACTCCCCTGGGGGGTTCCCCATACAATCATTTCAAAATATCACCATTTTTGGCCTTTATATGAGAAAAGAAACTAAAAAGTTCGACCCAAATTGGGGGACATCAGAATTCGTTTTAGAGGTATGATTCCTTCGGCAAAGTTTCTTATTTTGATCCCTAGAATATGATTTTTACAGAGCAATGGGCGATTTTTTTGCCTCCCCACAAATCGACCCGGCCTAATGTAAATATATATAAGTGCAAAAATAATGTAAGAAGGGAGTTGTATAAAAAATAATCAAATAATTATTAATTATAATTAAATAATGTGTAAAAATACTGATTTATTTTTAGAGATGCATATCCACTTTGTCTTGCCATAAATTATGTGACAAATTTTACAATGCATAGGGTAAGAACAAATTCGTTTTTGATGAGAGATCGGGTACTTTTTACCCCGGGCCCGGAGTTCTCAGAGGGACCCGGACTCGATAGTAATTCGAATTATATGAATTAGACATAATTGGAAAGGGCTCGCATTTGTAATTTTCCCTCGGGACCCGGATATGCTCTCTACGGCCCTGACTACAGATTCTTGCCTTTATACGTTCTTTACAGGTGGTCTTCTAGGGAATCAAGAATTATGACTACTTCGCGTTCCTCCTCTTCCCATATAAACAGTTGTGGTGATATTCTAGGAGGCATAAATTGTAATTCCCCCTGCATCCCTTTTTCTAAAGTTGGGAACTAGCAATAGATTCGGCAGATGAGTTTTCGCTCTCATGTTTTCAAGGCCCAGAATTTAAAATACTTGTTTCGTTTTTAAGCACATAAACTACCGAATAATAATATAATTCAAATTATTTTTATTTTTTATTTTTCAGAGTCAACAGCCAAATGTAAATGGCGAAGTTTACGCGATCAATTTATCAAAGAACTGAAAAAGGTGCCAGTCTACACTTCTGGAGGATCCTATTATATCGAAGAGAGGGAAAAACCCAAATGGGTGCACTTTAACAATTTGATTTTCCTTCTAAATACCCACACACCAAGTAAACAGGTTATTGATATTAGATCGGAATCCATAATTGATATTCGCTCCAACGATTCTGCTAGCTCCAGCGATGATATCAAAAGCTCAACCGAAGATATTGCACCTACTATACCGCCGCTAGTATCCGTTGATACTACACCCAAATATAACATACCCAAGGATACTATACCCATAGTTACTACCCCCAAAGATACTATACCTACAGATAATACGTTTAAAAGTATTAGGAAAATTTACACTCTGGATGAAGTCAATGAACCGAATTTGTGTGTGGCACAATGGGAAGAAGAATCTGACGTAAGTGTTTATGATGAGAGCAAAAGACAAGTCGATTGTTTTACGCCCCCTATGATAGTGATAAAGCCTCAACCTTTAGATCCTACCTTAGTAGGTGTCAAGAGGCCTTACCCTTCAGAAGAAGATAATGATTTGGATGCGTTACATATGGCGGATGAGCTCCATAAATGCCAGCCGAAAAG
The DNA here is from genome assembly GCA_037575425.1 of Anastrepha fraterculus. NCBI lineage: Eukaryota > Metazoa > Arthropoda > Insecta > Diptera > Tephritidae > Anastrepha > Anastrepha fraterculus. Next base: position 25,377 of record JAYXIM010004241.1, on the reverse strand, counting down.
ATCACACGTATCAGATAATAAACAGGATTCTAAAGGTTTACCTAACACCCTTGAGGAGAATGAAAATTTACTATTTTTCCGGTCACTTTTACCTTTTATGAGTAAATTGGACCCGATGCAACAATTACGCGTGCGAATGCGGTGCCAAGAAATCATATTCGAAGAATTGGCAGCAAAAAGGGATCAAGGCGGCTTACGTTGATGGATTTTGATTACATCGATTCTTTTTTTTAATTTTAACTAATTTTAATAAATAGCCTTTAAAAATAAAAGAACAATAATGCAAATATTTATTCGATAACAAATCCAAACGGTTCAGAAACAAATCGCAAGCAGGCTGAAAGTGACTTGCAGGTATTTTGGTCCACTCGCGGATAATGCCTTTTTTCAGCGTCTCAAGACTGGTTAGTTCGAACCTTGCTCTACAAATTGGCCCGAAGAGAATAGTTCATCGAGTTTGCGTCCGAACCCGTCGGAACGTTGGTTTTTAGCGATTCTTGGTTTACTCGAGCTTTGTGAGACGGTGCCGAGTCCTGTTGAAACATCCATGGTGTGCCAACAAACTGTTTCTCTGCTCACGGCTTCAAAGCAACCTCCAGAATACTTTTCCGATAAAAAATCGCATTAACGCCAGGCTCGATGAAAACGATTGGAGAGCGTCCATCTGCGGTTACAGCGGCCCAAACCATTACCTGTGGTGGGTGCTGCTTCCTGGTGGCCAATCGATGGCTCAAACTCTTGTATGAACGGTCGGTCAAATAAACCTTATCGTTTTTGGAGTTTACAAAGTGCTCAATATGAAAATTTTTCTCAATGTTCGGAAAGTGATCGCTTTCCGCTAAGCGAAGCAACTCCTTCGATCTCTCAAGTCTGACTTGTTGCTGCTTCGGTGTGAGATCATGCGCCTTCTGGATCTTGTAAGGCTTGGCTTTGAGATGCGGCGGATGCTCCGGTCTGAACCATTTCACGAGACGTTGCAGTCTTTTGATGACCACCCACATGACGTTTCGCGATACTACCAGTATCATTGTAACGAGTAATGGTGCGATAAACAAAAACTTTATTTCCCAGTGCACTATGCCCTCTAAGTCCCACCAAACACATATCATGATTTTCTTTGGATGAAGATGCGGCTTCAGTCTCGGCTTTGGTATATCCCCTGGAACCACCCACTCCTTTCTTTGCTTCATATTGATATATACATAGTTGATGTATAGGCACCATTTCTCATCTCTGTTTATGACCGCGTGTTGCTCGATGGAGGGTGAGATGCTGAGAAGCAATTTGAAGGTGACTGTCTTTATTTTTTTTTTTTCGTTGAGTTCGTGAGGCACCCAGGCTCCAAATTTTTCGGTAAATTCCATTGAATGAAAGTGATTGGTGGTGGTGAAAACGATTCTTTATGATCGTAGTTAATTTTTCCCGTCAATTCACGACTGGTTTGGCGACCGATCTCCTTTGAACGTGATTCGAGACGTTCTTCATCGAATTCAGAAGGCCTTCCGTCAAGGTCAAAGTCGCCATTTTTGAACTTTGCAAACCATTTCCGTACTGTAGAATCGCCTGTGGCACCTTCCCCATACTCGTCGCAAATATTCCGGGGTACTTTGGCAGCTTTTTGACCTCGATGCAAAAGCAAAAAAGAGCAGATGTCGAAAATGCCTTTTTTGCCTCCTGGGTAATCCATTTTTCTAACTCAAAAAGAGTTCTATCGAATGAATATATCCCCTTTGCAAACAGTAAACAAATAGTTGTAAGATAAGAAAGAATATAAAAACGCTATGAACTTATTCCCCAACTCAACTTATCAGGTCAGGCCATAAGTTCGTGCATTTTTTAAAGGTGGTTTTAAAATTAATAAAAAAGATGTTTCAAGTATTTATTAATCAATAATATATTTTCCATCATCATTTACAACCAACCGCAACAACCTATCCGGCCACGGCGGTAACGTAGAACCGCCTGTATATAATGCCATTATTTTACAGTTTTAATAGTCAGTTTGAAATCATGTTTTTTTGACTACTAGAAATAAGTAAGAAAAATGAAAACTTTTGAGGTGCTATCGTTTGTCGATTATTTTTTATGTAATTCTGAATATGTCTGGTTGTGGCTTTCTTAACAACTCGTCAGTTCTGGATTTGTTGAAATTGCGCCACGTTTGTTTAGTTATTTTGTAGATATCCGTGTTCGTCCATCTGTGACCGGCCTGCTTCTGGAATAGCGATAAGATCTCCCTTTTGCGCACACCCTTGGGACAGCCTATTTCTACCACTTCGGATTCGTTATAAGTTGGCCCCTGTCTTAGAATTAGGAGGTCCTACAATTTTATTCCGACTTCAAACGGCAAATGGCTAAAGGGGTTTTTAAAAGAAGTTTTTCATTTCATGGTGTAAATGCACTCGAAGATTTGGTGTTTCCTAGAGAGCGGCGACAGTTATTAGAAGAGCTGTTTTAATGCTGCGTCTCAACAGTCGACATCGAATCAAAAACCAATTTAGAGGATGTGATACTAAAACTACTAGACTATGGCGACGCTAAATTTATTAGTAGACTCTTTAAACTTTACTTTGACTCTTAAAACCATTAATTTTTTCGGTATTATTGTTCAGCGTGCCTAAAATGGGGGAAAAATAGTTTTTCGTGTCCAAAATTTAATAAAGCGTTTTGACAAAAGTAATGAATTTTCGAATAAAATGTGAAATAAAATTGAAACATTTTTACGGAATATAAAAATTGAAAATACTTACTCAAGCAATTTATGCAAACGAATCAACGAATTGAAGCATTGTATTACATACACATACAAATATTCAGATGCGAAGAAACTACTATGCCACTCGCTAAACTGTTACTAATTTGCTGGTGAACCAGTTCCGCACAATGTGCACTGCATTAACCACAATCATTGATTTCACATGGCAGCTACTTTGTATGCTGAATGCTAATAATAAATGCAACACTGTCTACAAATTTTGTAGTAATGTCTGGTAGCATGCACGTACACACATGCACATACATACGTGAAGTAAAAAGGCAATTTTGTTGCTGTTGTGCCCAGATGCAACGTTGTTGGTATTTTCACAGACACATCTGCTGCAGTGAATGCACGGCTGTTAAAAAAAACACCAAAAAGCTGCAGTTACTGTGCAGACTGAATGAAGAAGAGGCCGACAAACCTCTCTGCTATGCTTGTAAATGTTAACATTAGCCGAGTAAGTTGCAGACTTTTCAAACAGCTGTCATTGACTTTGTAACAGCTTCATTACTCTGCTATATTCTACAGTGAGCGCGAGAGTATGGGAGAACGATGGAGAGAGAGAGAAAGAGAGAAATTTAAACAGAACAGAGGGTGAGTGATTTGTGGCTGTTGACAACATTTCCATTTACAGTGTTCGTCGAGCTCAGAGCGCAATGTTGTGTAAGTGGTTAATTAGGGGTGAATGTTAAAAATACATGCACCAATACAGCTGTCGCCAGCGAACCAATACTACTCTATAAACGTACTGGTTGCATACGCGCTCATCATTACCAGGATATTCGTGAGCTGCTCTTGGACTTCCAATAAGGATATGCCACTATCAGGTCGGTCGGTCGTCGACAGTTCAACTTCATATTGGTGTGGCACTTCAACATTCAATCAGTTATCCTCTATGGCAAGCCGTGTGCGGTTGTTAAATTTCGTATAAGAATAAACGGTATTTACTTGCGTTTGAATGGATTTATTTCAAACGTATATCAAAATTTGAATTGTAACAAAATTGAAAATCATTAGGTGAAACTAAATTTTGTAATGCTTGTGTGTGTGTGTTTGCGTTTTTTTTTTTTTTGTAAACAAAATTATGAAATCGCCTTGCAATACAAAATTTGTTGCTATAAAAGTTTTAGTTAAGAGTGACGTCACCCATAGCATTCGTAGCCAATTTGTATTTTGTGAAATCGCCAATTAGTTTTTAACACTTGATTGTTAAACTAAGTGAAAATGTCAGAAAGCGACCTCTGAAATGCTCAAAAATAAAATGAAAATCTGTGAAAAGTGCGAGTAACATGCGAATTGGCAACTGCAACCACAACAAAGGTGACAACAAAAACAACAGAAACAAGCTGAAATGTCTACAATAATTTAGCAGTTTTTGCGGCAAGCACGCCAAAGTGTATAAATACATGTGTGCCGCTGTGTATGTGTATAAGTGCAGCTGTCGCGGCATATAGGGGAACCGTGGCATGTTTTAGGCATTTGAGTGGTTGAATACGAATAGAAAATATACTAAAATGGATATCTTAATAATAAATGTAGATGTTAATAAAATATAAGTATTTGCGCAAAAATTTAAATTTAAAAAAAGAATAAAACAAAAAGTAAAAAGTAACGTGAAGTGGAGTGATTAAAGAAGATGCAGGTGGCTTTTGAACTGGCAGTGATTTGCAATACAGCTTTGGGAGTGCAAGACACGCATGTAGGACTGAATCACAAGTGGTCTGTGAATAGAAAGTTTTTGTGGTTTTCAGCAGAAAATCGCCATCGAAGAAATCTCCCTCGAAAATTCCAGTCGCAGGCCTTAAATCAATGAACCAAAAATCTCTGCTTCGTAAAAGTTCTTGTGAGCAGATTACGAGTTTGAGGTGGTTCCTTTACTGCAAAAGTTTCGGCTAAAAAATGTTTTTAGTCTCATTATTGCGTTAAGTCGTTATACAGTTGCTTAAAAAATAAATAACTGAAGCGTACACTTCTGTTAGGTATTCGGCCCTGCTCCTCCTCCTATTTGATGTTGATCCACAAATTAAGGGACCCGCAGTTTTATGCCGTCTCTGAACGGCAAATAGTTTTTCATGAGGTGATTTTTCATGGCAGAAAGAAATACACTCGGAAGTTTGCTATTGCCTGCCGAGGGGCGACCGCTATTAGAAAAAAACTTTTTCTATAATTTTTTTGTTTCATGCACGGAGATTCGAACTTACGCACTCCCGAATGGTGGTCACGCACAATTCGGCTGCGGCGGCCGTAGCTTTAGTCACACATTTTTGAATTTCCGTGTAAAGTTTGCGAGCAGTGAATTTCCACAATGACGAGCTGATTTTAATAAAAAATGTGTTTTAAAATTTAAATTAAAACTACTTTTGTGTTTTGTGAGAGCGTAAAGTTCAAAATATATTTTTTTTTTTAAGAAAAAGGGTCATAAAGAAATGGTTGATTATTTTTGCGCCACCTTGTACATAGGTATCAGGCCCAGCTTGTAGTTATTAATCCAAAAAACGAAAAAAAACTTTTTTTTAGATAAATACACAAAAATGTTCTACAGCGCTTATTTTATGCAGGGTAATAAATTCATGACGATATCTATTAACAGTTTTTGATTAGATTAAAATATCTATGTCTACTTTTACTTAGGGTGGCACAAATTTAAAAATTAAACTTAAACGGTAGACGGCCAAAAAGAGTGAGTTCTTAATATTCGCCTAGTGAACAGCTGTCACTTAACTCGTCGTGAACACAATTGGCTCATGACCTGTCGGTTAGCTGCCAAAACAAAACAAAAATTGACTGCTAATAACATCAAAAATAATAAATAAAATTTTGCTTTACTAAAGTTTTCTAAGTTAAAAAAAAAAAATTAAGAATTTTAGGCACATTTACATATATTGAATCAGAAGCTTCTTGTGATAATTAACAGACATCTGATATGAACGAAATTGTCATTTCCACCTATTAGTCGGTTAACCAACTACGGGTTAAATTCAATATAATCCAGACACGGAAAAAACGGCATTTAGTATATTGTGACTTTTGTTTGCAGACAGACGTTTTTATTTACATGTCTCTCAAATCAATAACTTTCTTACTAAGGCTTTGGAATTTTTATAATGCATAATTAATAAATTTCCAATAAAAAGTAAATCATGTAATTTAAACAAGTTCCAGGGAATCTAAGGTTGACGTTTTTCTTTCTTTTTTTTTTTGTGAAATACCCAAGTCATTACGCTTTTCACTGCAGCCGTCGCGGCGCTAGAATTCTTTTTTCAGCCCTATCTGATTTTCGTATTCCTACCCTGTAGGAAAATCCAGTCGTGCAGTGTTGTTTCTTGTAGACTTGGAGCCATGATAAATTTAGGTTTCTTTTTTTTATACGAATATGTTATGTGTAACTAGGTAATTTTACGTGGCTTTATATGTGTCAAACAAACTCAAAAAGTACCGAGTTTGAGCTGATTTCTAAGGCTAACAAAACGTCACCCAAAATATGTGTACGTTTGTGTAGAAAAAATTCAAAATTTAAAGATCAGATATCTTTAACAGATATTCGTAAATATTTGCACTTATATATTGGAGTTGTAACTGGAAAAAGTCTTCGTATTAAAAAATGCATTTAATAAAAGTTTTGCACATCGATAACTACTAATTTGACATCATTCTGCTGATTAGAGTATTCCAACTCTATTTTTATTTTTTTTGAAGTGAAGCTTCTTAGGCGCCAATGGGCGAGCGAGAATGGCCAAGCAACGATTTGGGATATCCATTCCGGCGTCGGATTTATTGGTTTTGCCTTGCCGTAATTTGTGCCGTTGCTGCGGTCCTGGAATCGCTGCGTTTGTGCGGGTGATAAACGCTCGGAGTAGTACGCGTTGTTGCCACGGTTTGTGTCCGGCGTTCACCTACACCGGTCGACCCCTCTCCGTTTTTTGTAAACTTTGTCTATTTGTATTCTCTGCAAATTTTGTGAATTTATTTAGATATATATTCTTTCTCTCTCTCTCTCTCTCTCTCTCGTTCTCTCTCGGGTCTCTCCCTCTTCTTTCGCCTGCCTTGAAAGTTTTACTTCTGTTATGTGTACTACGTTACACGCACTTTTTTAATAAATAATGAATAAACCTGGTTTCGAGAAAAGAAGTATGTATAAGAATGGAAGTGCTCGTTAGCCAGACCATGCGGTATCTATCGGAACTTGTCTGAAAAAACATAGGGTGCCGAATAGATTGCACCATTTTCTTCTTTCTAAGCTATCTAGAACTGATATTACAATATCTGTGCGCATATCGTAGTAGTGTGGCCCTATTGTGTTGGGTCTCTGCTGGAATTTTGACTTTTTTCACAGGCAAGACAAAACCAAATATTAAAAAAAAAAACGAATTAATCGATCACAAAAACATTATGATAACTTTCCAGCGAAAAACAAAGATGTTTTGATTGAATTTTTCTAAACTTAACCTGTATACAGGATAAGTCAAAAATTAGCAACTTTAAATACGTATTAAGAGCCAGATATATAGGCTAAAACTCCTTTGAGATTTATTTATGGGAGCTGTGAATTTTCATCTACTCTTGGTTCATCAAATAGGGACACATAAACCGCCTTTTGGTATCTTAGAGTCCAATCTAGCTAAAGAGTCAAAGGTCCCGTTAACCGCGATACTCATGTTAGCATCAGGATATTATGTCTACGGACACAGTTCAGCCTGGAGGATTGTCTAAGCCCATGAGCGCAGCTTTGCTGTCGCGGCAGATACATACAGATCCGCCTCTCCGCCTATTTTCCACAACAAAGTTCATTGCTTCTTAAACAGCATACACTCCCGCTTGAAACACAGTCAACTCAAGGCGAAATTCTCTTTGCCTTTTTAAGATGCCTGCAACAGCTGATCTCACGATTCGATATGACCCAGTTTTACATTGTATGACATCTAAAATATATGTATGATTTACCACTGCTTTGAAATGTGTTTATATAGCTGGTGCACTACAAGGATGTTCAACAAGTAGTACGCATATTATTCATCTTTCAATAGACCAGGAAACTTTCTCGCGGTTAGCGCCAAATCTTTCATCTTTGCAAAATCAAAGCCAATATCTGCGAACGCTTAAGCACGAATAGTAGCGCTACAAAAGCTTCAATTTTAGAAATAAATTTAAAAACATGTATCGATATTCCATCGATGTGTCTACCAGCATAAACAGCTAGAGCTTTACCTCCACAAAGAATAATTCTATGGCTCTTGATAGCAGCTTTTCTCATAAGAGAAACGGAATAGGGATGCCTATATTTCAATGAAAATGAAATGAAAAACTGCAAGCCAATATCGCTCTTCTCAATACTGTGTAAGCATTCATGGCAAAATCTATTAACTAAATAAATAAATGAAAATACATTAGTAAATAAAAATAAATAAAAATGAATATCTCATTAAGTGAAAATATGTATATCTTTCCTTTTACTTAGGGAGGCATAGTAAATTGAAAAATGAAGCATTTTTTCCCAACACTTAGGTTTTTTGGATAATGACACTCTTGTACTAAATGAGCAAAATGCTTTTGTGAAAAGTATCATACACTGTACCTATATTAAATAATGTTGACAGTTGTCAAACTTTTTCTGTGAAAAAAAGTGTACGCCATTGATCGAAATTTGTTCCAATCAAAGCTATTTGAGGCATAGGCATAAGTGGCTAGTTTCCTTCGTAGGTGGCTGGTTAATATTGCCTTTAATCCGCGGTGGGCCAACCGTCTGATAGCTTAGAATCCCAATTTTGTTTTCACCAAGGTCCCATTCGCTGACGTCAAGTTGCTATAATCATTTATGAATATTTTGGAAAATAAAATTGGAAAATAAAATTGGAAAATATTACTTTGTCTCTTAGTTCTTAATCATAATTGAATATATTGAACTCTTTCCGTTATACTTCATATTGCTGCTGCTAAAAACCAACCGCTAAACTCCACCGATTCTGTGCTAGATACCATATTTAATTTTCCAACTGCAATTTTTCCTGCAGGACTGAGATGTGTCCACATATTTTTCTGCAAAGACGTGCGCGTTTGAGTGCGCGTATTCATTAGACTGCCCAACTCGCGGCACATCTGCTGTCACTCTCTTGCTGCTCTTCATCCACCGCAATGAATATTGGCATTCAACAGCGATTGATCCAATATCGCCTGTGTTCTCTCCCTCTGCTTTCATTTCCCTGCCTTCCGTTTTCTTTTAACTTCCTTGCCAATTGTGTGTCCACGCTTTTGCTTTTCGAGCATTTCAACAACTGTTAAAGCGCTTTGACACGCCAACGAGTGGCGGTGACAAAGGAAACCCAAAAATAAAAAAAAAAAAAAAAAAAAGGAAAAGAGAGCGCAACAAACAAACAAAGCGAGCGTAAATAAAACGCCACACAGCGGTTATACTGGCTCATCGCGTTTCTTCGCAACATTTTAATAAATCGAATTTCCTTTTGGTAACTATAACAACAGAAAAAGCAGCAACAGAAGGACGCCAGCATTAAAAATAAATATGTATATATGTGTGTGCACTTCAGTGAATGCGATTTGCTGTTTGTTGTCGCCAGTGATTATGTTGTCTATGTGTTGTGTTGTGTATAGTTTGTCAGTTATGTTGGCATTCTGTGTTTGTGTGTGTGTTTTTATTGGCGCTTGTTGTGTTGAACATCTGCCAATATTTGTGTATCAGTTTTGTTTATTCTACGCTCTTTCGCTGGTGACTACAGCAGTTAAAAAGGCGTCAAAAATTAAATAATAAAAAAATTAATGAAAAAAAAAAATAAATAAATAAATGAAACAAAAATAAAACAAAAATAAATAAATAATTCAGGATATATTTGCAGCGGTTTTTCAGCAATCAAATATTCAACTGTGTGATTAAGAGATTGTGAAAATATACTCCGTGAAAATATTAAGAAAATTGTAAATCAACAACAATAAAGATGTCTGCTGTCAGCAGTCGAAATCAGAAAATGGAACAACAGGTGAGTTTGGTGAATACAGTTAAACTTTAAGCAAAAGTGCCAAATGATTACATACATATGTACATGCACATCCACACATATATATAAATATGTATATGCATGCAAGTTCAAAGAACTTCTGACAAAATAACTGAAATAAACTCAGCACTTTTTACCTGCAAAGCACTATTTAGACTAAAGTTCAGCAATCATTCACGGCTGTAGCTCTAAAATTCATCTTAATAAAATTTGAATAGGAATACTAAATCTTTCATGAAAGATTATAATTTATTGATCTGAAAGCATAAACAAAGCAAAGTTCATAAATCTCATACATTTTTCCCATCCGGTGTTCTTTCTGCCGTCTTTTAGGCAGCGCGGCGCAAATAAATGGTGGCTTTTACTAAAAACGCGCATGTAAGAGGGTGATGCTAGAAGATCTGCGCCTGTCGAAAGCCTTCGATACATTCGGTCATACAGCGATGATAAAAAGTATAGAAAACTAACTTAAACAAAAGCTGTGAATTATCTGAGTGGTCGACATTCGTCACTAACATTTAGAGATCAAAATTCAGACCGAATAAGAAGAAAGTAAGAGGTGCCGCAGGATGAGACCAATTTCATGTCGTTATATAACTGCTATACCTCAAAACCCTCACAAGCACCATCATCATTCATGATATCCGGCAATGACATTGATGACTTCTGTTCAAAACTAAACGGCTACCACTCTGAATTTTTTCATTTATTCTTTACCAGTAGCTTCCCACTCAGCTCAGCGGAATCTACGACTACTTTATTCAAAACATGGACGCAGGAGTTCCAATTGGAGCTGAGTATGCAGGCGAATGACACTTACATAGAAGCGGCTACAAATAATCAGATTTACTTTCGATAGCCTGTTCTCCTTCTCATCGCAGAATTCTTAACGAAAGCGCAAACCGCTTCAAAGTTCTCAGATCTCTGCCCGGAAGCAGGTAAAGGAAAAATTGCTGACAATATTTAAGACGACTAGTGGAATACAGCGAAATTGGTGAAACTTAGTCGCCTGCTAGGCACATCAGACGCCACCTGCTGGAGCTAAAATGCGTGGTCAGTAATACTTATGCCAATCGCTGGACTCGACGCGCCATTGACAGGCTGTCGAGGCTGTCAATTACATTGATGGAAAGGCTATCAACGAGTTGGGAAAAGATTCTCGTCCCCACGCGTCGCAGACGAAGACTTTGAGTAGGTTCGTGAGATCCTCATACTTAGCACAATAAAGTTGGGTATGGGAATAAATTTCCGGCCTCCTCAAACAGGTGTCGCTGCTGATACTATTTTTGTGTTCGCTCTAGTAATATACTGGTGATTTTGAAGATGTATATGTGAGGTCTCGATTGCAGTAGTTGACATTCGTTTGAAGTGTATTTTTACGGTAATCACGCTCAAATACAACTTGTAAAGAATGGTTTCGACGCTTCCAAAGTGGCAATTTTGATGTGAGTGATAAAGATCGCGAAGGGGCACCGAAAAAATTCGAAGATACTCAGCTACAACAATTATTGGATGAAGATGCATGTAAAAACATTAATGATATGACTAAAGAGTTGGATGTTGACAGAATAATCGTCGGTAAACGTTTGCACTCGATGGGAATGGTCCAGAAAGCAGGTAACTGGGTGCCACATCAATTAAAGGAGAGCGACATCAAGAGACGTTTGGTGACGTGTGAGATGCTTCTTGAACGGCAGAAAGGAAAAGGTTTTCTAAGCGTCAAAAATGTTGGAGCCTGTTAGGAGAATCAGGACCATGGACACAGGAAAAAAATATTCATGCTTCAAAGGTTATGTTGTGCATCTGGTGGGATTAGAACGGTTTCATTTATTATGAACTCCTTAAACCATCTGAAACCATCACTGGCGATCGTTACGGACTGCAGCTAATGCGTTTGAATCGAGCTCTCAAAGAAAAGCGGCCGGAATGGGACGGTAGACATGACAAACTGATTTTGCTGTATGACAACGCCGGCACCCGCCGTATTCCCTGGACATTGCACCTTCGGATTACCATCTGTTTCGATCAATGCAGTCAGCCCTTATTGGAGAGTGGTTCACTTCTTAGGAGAGCATCGTAAACTGGCTCAATGTGTGGATCAAGTCAAAAAAAGGCGATTTTGTCATCAAAGGAGTCCGTATGTTGCCTGAAAGATGGAGTGAAGTTGTAGCTTCCAATGGCACATACTTCACCTATTATCAAGTATTATTCAATTGTTTAAATAATTCGTAACTTTGGCTAATACTAATAATAGACCTTTGCAAGCTGTCTAGAAAAAGCTTCACTCCCAAATCATGAAATTAGAAATATAAAGAATACAAGCGATCGAATAGGTACTGAACGCTATTGCCTGAAACTATAATGTTTGCATGACTTTTATCATCATCATCCATAAGCATTACAACTCAGGATGACCTTTATCCTTAACGACATTCTGCCATTTAACTCGGTCAGGATCTTCCGTCTTCTATTTTTTTACTGTTAATTTCTTTAGATCTTCAAAGATGCTCACTATGATTGGATTATAGTTTTCTATACTTTTTGTGGCCGTGTTAGTCTCTGCTTGATAGTGATACTCATATAGTTGCTGTTGTTTATGTTGTCAAAGTTGTAAGTACCGATAGAGATATTGGATTGTTTTATTCTGCCTCCATCTTTTGATATTTTCATGTATTTTGTGCTTGCTTTAATTGATGTAAAAATATCGTCCATACGTCTGTTTTCTTGTGAAAATGGCACAAGCAATAGTCAGACCAGATCGGCTGACCAGATAAATTTCATATTACAAAAGATGCACGTTGATGCTCTTGAGACTAAAGAGAATTAAGTAGTCCTTTTTAAAATACCTTGTCTGGACGCATATAAAAAGAAGAAGATGCGCCCAGTCTTATTTACCACTGACAACGCTAAGGCGAAGACGACGGGTGGTCTCGTATAAACCTTTCTTATGAGAAAGAATTTAAGCTATAAGCAAATATTAAATATCATAGGTTTCTTATGTCAACGAAGTGATGCATGTAGCATCAAAAATAGTCTGGTGCTGATCTTTTTGAGCTACTCTCTCCAGTCATTACAACTCAACCTATTCTTGGTGTTGGCCTATGAAAGGAGGGGCCTACTTCATCCGAATGTCAGGTAGATTTTTTAAGGTAAGCCTGTCGATGAGTAATAATTGTTAGAAAATACTTTTTCTAGGATTTTGATGTTTTATTTTCACAGAAGAGACTGAGCTCACAAACAGCAGCTCTCGAATGACGCGCAAAGTACTCGACTGTGGAGGTAGTTCATTCCAATTTCTTTTCCCCTGTTTTTCCTTGCTATTATAAATTATAAGATGTCTTAGAGAAGAGCATCTAAACTATCCTAACATTGAAAATCTACACCAATTTTTTGCTGAAATTCGGAGAAAAAATTAGTTATGAGCCCCCCAATTCTTCCGTCTTTGGTGATCGCGTACATGGAATGAAACTGGATGGTCTAGAATTTATATTGGAGTAAGGCAAGTTTCGTTTAAATTGTTCGACAGTTGCACCAGAAGCTCTTTCATTGTCTACACCGGTGTCAAAACGTCATATCATTCAAAAAAATATTTTGCAAAGCAGAAGACAAGAAAGTATTGTTAAGAAAAAAGGGAAAGGCGTGCATTTTGACCTGAAGGGCTTTTGTTACTATTATTATTATTACTTTTTCTTGTTCATTCCGCTCGACAATACTCTTCCATCGCACATGGTTCTGGGCTATTACTTTTGCGCGGTCCCATGTAATGTCGGCATCGGCTAGCTGGCGCAACATCGACCTTCTCCAAGTATTCTTTGGCCGACCACGTTCTCTGCTCTCTTGCGGATTCTAATCCTCTGATATTATCATGAAACTATCTGGTGTGTGATTTATCCATTGCCACTTCTCTGCGCTTGATTTGCTATAGGATGGTTTTCTCATTTGTTGATCTCCATAGCGTGTCGTTTCTGATGATGTCTATGATGATGTATTCTATACATAGATGATGCGGAGGCATTTGTTGACGAAAAATTTTAGCCTCTGTGTGATGGTGTTGGAGACCAGCCATGTTTCACTTCTGCTGGATTTTTGCAGTTTAGTTCGTCTGGAGATTTGTAAACTCGCCCATACTGTATGCATTCGCCCGAATGCCGCCCTTCTTTGTTTAGTCTGCAGTTGACATCTTCATCTGCTTCGCCGTTTGCCGTGATGGTGCAGCCGAGGTAGCAGAAGGTTTCGTTAAATTCTACCGGACACCTGCCAACCATTACATGTCTTGCTTTGATGTGGTGTACTGTAATATCCTTTGTCTTGGCGATGTTGACCTCCAGTCCGACAGTGCGTGCCAGCTTGACTAGTCTGCCTGCCTTCGCTTGCGTGTCAGTGAGTTTGTGAGAGAGGAGGCAGATGTCATCGACGAAGTCCAGGTCCTCAAAATGTCTGTTGAGACTCCATACGATGTCTCTTTTGTGCTGGGTCAATTGACTCATGATCTTGTCTAGGACATTGACGAAGAGAAGGGGCGACAGGCGTCAACCTTGCTTTACCAACGTTGGTGGTGAATGGGTGGTTGATATTCCCATTGTGAGACACTGCCAGTAATAATACTGCTGTAATAATAACAGTGTAAAAAATCCCCATAAATATTGTGGCAAATGGCTGGTGCGAATGCAAAGGATATCTTAAAGCTTGCTGTGTTTACTATCCCGTTCTGCATATTTTTTGACAAAGTTACTATTAGAATTTTTAGAAATCTTTTCAGGCAAAAACATGTATTTTTTGAGCCCTCAATAACTATACCAATTCCAAGAGTATTTCAGAAAGCGCCAAATATGCTTCAGAAGTCATAAAATGTGTTTCAGAATAGCCAATTGTGTTTCAGAAACCGTAAAATGTTATCGAGAAGACGAAAATTACTGTGTATTATAATATAATATAACTAATTGGATATGCACATTTAATAAAGAGGATATTCGTATACTGCGTTTCTGAGGTTCTCTTTGAAGTGGTTAAGTACGTACAAATCTGTATTATATGAATTTCGCGGGGATTATTGGCCACTAGCAAAATAACTAAGCTCTTAACTTCTAGGACTAGCGGACTTACACTTTTATATGAAATATTTGTTTTTATTTTTATGAATCAACGGATTCCTCAAAACTCAAATTTGAGTGCAGTCTACCATTAGAAAGTATCCTTCAAATTTGAAATCAATTTACTTACCTGAATCTAAATACTTTTAAAGCTAGTCCACCAATGAACAACAAAAAGCTGGTATTTGATTTAATCGAACAAACCAATTAAGCTGATTACTTGACAATTGTGGACGAACGACAAATACAATTCCAATACGTGCATACATACACACACATGAGCAAGCCCATTGACGTATAACAATGACAATCAGCTCACACACAATTGTAACAGAAGTATGTAGGATATATTATATAATATATATATATTATGTGTAAATGTGTAGGTTAGGCAGGGCTGGCTGTAAATGTAAATGTGTAGAACATAAAATATACTTACAGATATTTACTTGTTTATAGTTACGAGCAGTGACTTTCACTAAGGAAATAAAAACAAAAATGGTATTATAGTTTCTATGTTTTTATTTATTTATTTTTTAGGCTAAGCCATAGGGGTGCAACCTCATAGGCTTTAAGAAGAATAAACATTTAGTCCTACGCACATTGAACCTCTGTATTGCCTGTTTTGTAGAGTTCAACCCAGTGAAAGCAAAAATCCCGTGTCTTAAGATTACGAGGGGTGCCTTTTATATTTCGGGATTTGGCAACCCTGGTGTTGAAATCTGGCAACTGACAGCTGTATCGCAAAGATTGACATTTTTTGGCTTTTACGTACTCAGAACGTTTTGACGTGGATTAACTCAGCAACATTGCATGGATGAACTTAATTCATTTTTTGGCGATGAAGCTCCATCAAGGACCAGTGTTTATCGATGGTATGGTGAATTCAATCGTGGTCGTAGCTCACTCCAAGACGAATTTCGTGAAGGTCGTCCAAAATCAGTTGTTGTTCCGAAAACCATTGATGCTGTGCGCGAACTGATATTGCAAGATCGTCATGTGACCTATCGTGAGATTGAGACAATCTTAGGCATTAGTGGGACCAGCATACATTCAATATTGCATAAACATTTGACTGTCAAAAAAATTTGTTCGCGTTGGATCCCACACAATTTGTCAATCGCTCAAAAAAAGGCTCGTGTCGATTGGTCGAAGGAAATGCTCAAAAAATACGATCGCGGGGCTTCGAAACACGTCTATGACATCGTGACAGGTGATGAATCAGGGACTTACGCGTATGAGCCCGAGAGTAAACAGCAGTCGACTGTATGGGTGTTTCAAGATGAGCCAAATCCAACAAAAGTTGTTCGCGCACGAAGCACTTCCAAGCAAATGGTCGCCTGTTTTTTCGGAAAAACTGGACATGTCGCAACCGTACCACTAGAACAACGCAGAACAGTGAATACTGAGTGGTACACAACCATTTGTTTGCCAGTTGTCTTCCAAGAAATTAGGAAAACCAATCGCCAAAGACGGATCGCTCTTCACCAGGGCAATGCGAGCTCTCACACATCGGCTCAAACAACTGCATTTTTGAGCCCCCAAAACATCGAATTAATGGGTCATCCGCCGTATAGTCCTGACTTGGAACCGAATGACTTCTTTTTATTGCCGTACGTAAAAAACAAACTGAGAGGTCAAAGTTTTTTGACACCTGAAGAAGCGGTTGCGGCATTCAGAATGCATGTTTTGGAGGTACCTCATTCAGAGTGGCAAAAGTGCTTCGACAATTGGTTCAAACGCATGCAAAAGTGTATAGATCTTCATGGAGAAAATTTTGAAAAATATTAAAGTGATTTTCGATTATTAAAATTTGTTTTTTGTTCTCTAATCCCGAAATATAAAAGGCACCCCTCGTAGTTAGAAATATTCGAAGAAACCCAGACAAACCTTAGACAAAAAAAAACTAGTCACATTTCTTCAAATACATCACAATTCGGTTATATTTTTCAATAATAATAATACTACATACATCCAACGGTTGCTACGATTTTGAGCTATCCGCGGAGTCCGCATCACTTACGGAGATTCGGATAATTCGAAATATCTCGAGATCTAAAACTGTACAGCTACAGAAAAAACTCGCAACATAACATGGAAATTCATAGAACTATAGAAGAGGCACTTATCCACTTATTTCGACCGTGAAAAGTTACAGCTGTGACAGTTGGGATTATGCCCTGCAAAAATTGCGGATAGCCTGCGTAGTCATAATGGTTTAAAAAAAATGTTCTATTATGTTCAAATCCCTAGCCTCTGTGCGGTTGTACGTGCTGCCATCTAGGCTTGGTTAAGCTCAGTCGGCATTCAGAGATGCGACACTTGATAAATCTCAAAGGCACAAGAACTTTTACGCCTCTGAAAAATCATGGAGAGTTCTTACATCAAACCAGTTTGTTGGTAATTTTTATAAACTTGAATATGTTGGGGTCATGGGGGCTAGATGAATGTAATTCTTTAGAGACGAAGGCCTCCAGTAATTATTGTAGTGTATTTGCTTGTTGTGTTACTTTGGAAATACAGGTATTGAGCTATTCTAGCTAGCCGTAGGTATTTCATAAGGCGGACGAGTAGCAATAATTTTCGAAAGAAAACGTTCGTATAGGACGACATCAGCATAGATTTAGTGTTCTGTTGATGCACTGAGTAGATTCCGGACCTAATACAAAGTTTATTTTAGAAGAAAGTTTATTTATGAATCATCGCAACTATTAAAATTCACACTTTGCTTTCACATCTTTGAAGTTTCTCCCGAGAAGTGTAGATGGCTGATGTGATATTTTGCCTGGGAATTATTATATAGCATCGCTTTGCAGACGAGCGTAGTTTTTCGATCGCTTCTTCAAGTGCTCTAGCCCTCGTAATTTCAGATATTTTTGGTAACTAGCTTCTTTGATGGTCGCCCTTTTCTTCATCGTTAGATGGCTCGAGAATTGCATTCTGCCCAAAATATTTGCAATATAATTCATCCGGGCAGCCTTGCACCAGACCAACAAGCCATAAGAAATGAATGAACAATTATGAAATGAAAGTCATGAGTTGCAGACGCAAGATCTATTTCTATCCGAGTATTTTCCTGCATGATCTGATAAGCTCACAAGCCCCTTCTACATTAGGGTCAGACATCCAGGTATCCAAGCGACTCCCAGTCAATGATGCCTCGCTGCTCATCACGTGTTTGGCTTACCTGTATTATCAGTCAGAGAGTCTACTTAATTTACGGCAGGTCTTAGAACTATGTTAGGTTAAAAAAGAGTGGCTATTCTTGAAAAGGTCGGAGACTTAAAACTTGTATCTCCAGTGAGTGTTGATAAAATTTTAATGCAAAATAGTAGTTGATGAGCTTTTAATGCAAAGGAGTTTTGGCCAAACGAAAGCACCCTCTCAAATGCATTGTACTTGAGTTTCCTGGTCAGTTTATGTGACTCGTTCACGGTACCGTCCGCGTTAATGAGAAAATGTATTGAAAAAATGTCACTGCTATGAGCGCTAGTAGTAACTGCATCCTTCGAACATCAGCCTTCAGCAGGCTGACTCTCCGTGCGCCACCAACCATCAAACAATCTATCTTTCGCCTGGTAAGTTTGGTTATCATATCACCATATCGGCTGCCTCGAAGCTGAGATTTTACTCTTGTTTTTAACCCTAATAGGAACATCCCGAAACGGGCTCTATTTACTTAGTATCGTCCGAGCCATTCAAGAGAGATAAGTCGTCAAGAAGGCCTTGAAATATTTGCTTAACAGAATTCTTTAGCAAAAAGGCAGTTGAGTCATAGGTGAATGAAATCGCATTTCAAAATGAATGAAAATGTTTTTTACAATGAAATTGAATGTTTGAATATATTAAGTTGGGGACTAAGTTCGTAGAGTTTTTACCGAAGACTTTTATTTATGCGAGCTCTTAGAGTGCGACTTTGATGACTTGGGGCATGGGGCCTGGCGTTGTCGTGAATGAGTAGAGTTTGACCATGTCAATCAGGTCTTTTCAGTCTAATAGCCTCATTCACGCGGTGTATCTTCTGGAGCCACTCACTACTTTTTTTGCTTGGTATTGATGTATATGCACCATTTCTCATCTCCCAAGACGATTTTTTATGGTTGCGTGTTGTTCGATGGTGGGCAAGATGTTGAGAAGCAATTTGAAGGCGATGTTCTTTGTATTTTTCCTTGAGCTCGTGAGGCACAAAGGCTCCCAACTTTTCGCTAAATCCCATTGAATGGATGTGATTGAGAATCGTTTTATTATCCCAGGTAATTTTAGTCGCCAATTCATGACTTTTGAGGCGACCGATTTCCTTCAAAAGTGATTTAAGACGTTCTTCGTCGAATTCAGAAGACCTTCCGCTGCGGGATGTGTCATCGACATTGAAGTCGCTATGTTTGAACTGTGCAAAGAAGGGACGCCTTCCCCATACACGTCGGAAATGTCCCGGCTGCTTCGATAGCTTTTTGACCTTGATGAAAAGCAAAGAAGAGCAGGTGTCGAAAATGTTGATTTTGCCTACCGGCTGTTCCATTTCTATGCCTCAGAACTAATAAAAAAATTAAATAACTCAAAATACAGGTAACATAGTTTTGTAGAGCAAAAAGGGTTCTATCGAATGAATACTTACCCTTGGCCAAACAGCAAACAAATCGTTGTAAAATAGAAGAAAATATAAAAAAGCTATGAACTTATTCCCCCACCCAATAATATCTGTACTTACTTATACTTTATTAAGCGGTTATTGTTTGTGACCACAGATTTACTTATATATCTAGCGTATGTGCAAAGTTTATTACTGGGTATTGAGTGGAAATGTGGTAAACTTGCATTTATCAGTTAGTCAACTTCTTCACCACAATCAAGAGCCTGTTCATGTGTTTATGCGCTTGTGTATGGCTATATGTGTATGTGTATGTGTATATGATGGAATTAAATGTGTGATGAATAAAACTTAGTCAGTGGTAGTAGTAGTTAGTTAAGCTTAGAAATCAGGACAATGGATAGATACATGGAAGTGGAATACATATACAGGGTGTTTTACTACCGACTACAAAGATTTTAAGGTTATACTCTGGGGATCAAATCGAATGCCCTGGAAATGATAGCCATTTTTATTTTTAGCTCAGCTCATTACGAAGGTGTGTCTAAAAAGGACTATATCTTTTGATGTAGAAGTTTTATAAAAGGAAAACTAAAAAAAAAAAAGAAAAATTGGTTCATTCGAAAGCCACTCATATTAACTATTAAATAACGTTCAAATTTGGTTTTTATTTCTTCTCAGGCACTTACAATGAGAAAAGACTCTTTAATTTAAAAAAATGGAAAAAACTGAAGTATTCACCTGTAACTTTTGACATCTATCGGCAATCGATGGTCTAATCTTAGGAACAGCACGAATTTTAAACTTGATGTGTACTATTTTGGAAACTACTCTTGTATGAACTTGAGCCTACTTTGTAAAGTTTCTTAAGGTTCGTGGCTTAAGCCAGCTTCGCTACTAAGTTAACGTTGAAAATAAATTACTTATCATCTCAAAAGTTTCAAAAAATATTTTAGTCGCGCTATGCTTTCAAAAGCACCAACTGATTCTTACACTGGGACTAATTTTACTGTGTTCCTGTGTGTATAGAAAATTGGTAAAGATGTACATATACAGGGTCCGGCACTTGAAGTGTAACCAACTTCAGGACGATCGCTTAGCTGATGCGCAGGCATCAGCTGTCGGTTAGTTGGATAAATGACAGTCCAGAGCATTGTTTACAAGGGCGCGGAAGCATTTTTCCGAGAGTAAACGCGAAAAAAGAAAATCAGTAATGGATATCAAACGTAATAGTATGATTGCTGCATTATATGTGGCTGAAAAATCACAACCAGCGATTGTTCGTGAGCTCGAGCACCTTAAAGTAAATAAAGTTTTTGTTTATCGCACCATTACTCGTTACAATGATACTGGTAGTATCGCGAAACGTCATGTAGGTGGTTATCAAAAGACTGCAACGTCACCTGAGATGGTACAGACCGGAGGATCCGCCGCACCTCAAAATCAAGCCTTAGAAGATCTACAAGGCGCATGATCTCACACCAAAGCAGCAACAAGTCAGACTTGAGAGAGCGAATCACTTGCTTGGCTGAAAGCGGTCAATTTCCGAACTTGGGTTTTCTGACAGGAAAAATTTCAAATTGAGCAATTCGTAAACTCCCAAAACGATAGGATTTATTTGACCGACCATTCATACGAGAATTTGAGTCACTGATTGGCCTCCAGGAGGCAACTCCCGCCACAGGTAATGGTTTGGACCGCCGTAGCCGCAGATGGGCGCTCTCCAATCGTTTTCATCGAGCCTGGCGTCAAGGTAAATGCGAAATATTATCGGGAAAGTATTCAGGAGGTTACTTTGAAGCCGTGGGAAGACAAATATTTTGGTGGCGGACCATGACGTTTCAACAGGGCTCGTCACTGTCTCACAAAGCTCGAGTGAACCAAGAATGGCTAAAAAACAACGTCCCGAACTTCATAACGTTCACACAATGGCTTTCGAGTTTACCAGACGCAAATCCGATGGATTATTCTCCTTGGGCCATTTTTGGAGAGCAAGTTCCGAAGGGCAGCTTGCGATTCATTTCTGGGCCGTCTCAAGGCAAAATGTGGACATATCCAGCAAAAGTAAATTTATTCTTAATTTTGTATAATTTTACACATTTTTTACTTTGAATTAAATAGATGTAATTTTCCTAACTAAATTTATGGCCTTTTTAAGTGGAAACACTTCGAGTGCCGGACCCTGTTCATACATACATACATCTGCATAGACAACAAGCATTGCATTTATACTTACATATAAAAAATTCGGTGTGGGGAAAGTGAATGAAATTGACCAAGGCAAACAATGGCCTCTCCATTGTGCATTTAAATTCGAACGAGAAATAAGTAATTTCTAATGAAAGTTAAATAAATACGAAAGATAAAGAATGAATTTTGTGTCGTATGCACAATCGAATTTACTGAATTAAAATTACAAAAAGCTATAATAATAAAAAATACTAAAAATAATCATTAAATACAAAAATTACAGGTTTAGGCAGAACTTCTGCTCCAATACTACGGCATGCGTCGTGAAGGAATATAAAGAAAAAATATCGGTCGGGCGAAAATTATTATGGTATACAATTTGTATAAGCTATCAAAAAAATGTATTTTATTTTCTTTTTTATTAAGCATTTGGGTGTCCCTTATATGACAAGTAAATTGGTTTTCTAATTTCGAAATGCATACCCTACACATTTATAACTAATGCTACAAGATGCTCAAATATAGAATTTCATCTTTTAGCATAATTTCAACCAGTGCCGACCGAGCTTCAAAGTTAAGTAAAAATCGTGTTTTGCCCTGATATATCGGTCTGCTATAAAATCACTATAAAAGCAATAAATTAAGTGAATGAAAGTAAAAACGAAATGAGATGAACATTAATATTTAATCAAAAACATAAAGTAATAACAATCAGGCAGGGTATCTTCTTTTTAGAGTAGTTTTTTTTTACAGTCCGGATACCATTTTTCTATGTTCCTGGACACAGCGCAGCACACAACTGTTTTTGTTCTTCTTCAGTCGTGATAAGTCCTTTAAAATCGGCCCTTTCATCAGCATCATTCACAACTCTCAAATGACTTATTCTTCTTTTAGCTTCCAGAAAAACCGCATTATTACCCCGAAAAGATACATTCTCCTTTAGAAAACTGTCGTCGATCTGCAGTCGTGACAGAAATAGTTTGCTCTTCTCCGATACGAGATCATTCAGAGTTTTGTGTGAAAAAAAACAAAAATAAGTTAAATAACAAAAAACAAAAATCAAGAAAACATTTAAAAATATCACAAAAAGTCAATTTAACTCACCAAACAAACCTCCTTCCACAGATGCCATCTTCGCTGACATGCGAGCCCAGGTATTTAAAGCTATCAACTATTTTGAGGCGGCCGCCGTAGCCGAATGGGTTGGTGCGTGACTACCATTCGGAATTCACAGAGAGAACGCAGGTTCGAATCTCGGTGAAACACCCAATTAAGAAAAACATTTTTCTAATAGCGGTCGTCCCTCGGCAGGCAATGGCAAACCTCCGAGTGTATTTCTGCCATGAAAAAGCTCCTCATAAAAATATCTGCCGTTCGGAGTCGGCTAATAACTGTAGGTCCCTCCATTTGTGGGACAACATCCAGACGCACGCCACAAATAGTAGGAGGAGCTCGGCCAAACACCCAAAAAGGGTGTACGCCCATTCGATTCAAGAGCGGTAACCCACAGGTTCAGATTTTCTTGGAGGTTGGCTTTGTCACGTGCGAGAAGGTTTACATCGTCAGCATGGAGCAGTGTCCCAGGGAGGTTGCCTTGGATTTGACGCGACCAGAAGTCACTCTCCAGATCAAAGAGAAGAGGGCTTAAAGCTGAGCCTTGATGTACGCCCACATTAACGTTGAAGCTTTGGGTCAGCCCATTCGCACATTTTATCTGAATCACAATGTTTTTCACTAGTTCAGGGTCCCCTGCCAGACTTCCAATGAAAACGTGTCAGCTCCCTGCATAAAGCTACTTAGTGAACAGTCTCTCATTAGTTTTACTACATACATATACTCACACATATGCACATTTTATTATGACAGACACGCACGTGTTTACCATGAAATGGGAGTATCCTATTGAACTTCCTCCACTAGCCAGTTAGATAGGAGTTTGGTTGTCAATGCTACCTCGTAAGCACATACACACACAAGTATGAATGTAGTTTTATCAGACGAAAGAACAGGAGCAAATGAAGAATTGAAGAAGGAAAACGAGTATTTAGGACAAAGCATTATTTACTGATGGATTTGTTGATTCGCTTTGACTAAGTGAAGGGTGAAGGGTAACAAAAACAATACAATACCACAAAGCTAAGAATAGGGAGTAAATATAAATCGATGATTTTGTCTGTTTTCTTTTCGATTAATTTTGTAGACGTAGATATAGATGTAAAGGGTGTTTTTTTTAGAGGTTACGTTTTCAAGTTGAAATAAAACGTATATAATTTAATGTTATGGCCAAGAATTTAGCTTTATTATAAAGATAATGGTTTGCCATTATGTTTTAAAAATGATTTCGGGCAAGTGGCCGCCGCGGCTGGCTCGAATAAATTCCAGCCGAGAGGCCCAATTTTCGACCACTTTTCGCAGCAATTGGGGCCGTATGTCAGCAATAACGCGCCGAATATTATCTTCCAAGACGTCAATCGTCTCGGGCTTATCTGCGTAGACAAGCGACTTCACATAGCCCCACAAGAAATAGTCCAGCGGTGTTATATCGCACGATCTTGGAGGCCACGCCACAGGTCCACGGCGCGAGATAATGCGCTCACCAAAAGTTTCCTTCAGTAAATCGATTGTTGCGTTGGCTGTTGGCGTCGCGCGAACCGAACCATTATTTTCGTAATAAATTTGCACGATTTGCAAACGTTGTTCAGGTGTAAGTCTATTCATTATGAAATGGCAAACCAAACTGAGCATAAATCAAGTGACAGCTGTCAAAAAAACCATCTACGAAAAAAGTAGTGCCAACTTGAAAACCTAACCTCTAAAAAAACACCCTTTATAGTAGTGAAGTCGTACATAGTAACATGTTTAATTTAAATATTAAACACTAAAAGTGATATTAACATTTATTTGAGCAAAGAAAGTCAAAGATGTAAAAGTCAAATAAAGACTTATAACATATGGGCGAAAAAGATTTAACTTTTCCCTCAAAGTGGACCTCAGTTTAAGCGATAATCTCTTCATTCGAGAGAAAATTTCTTACCAGCTGTAATTTTTTAGATTTACCAGCCAGTAGTCGCTGGAAGCCAAATCTGACGAATACGGAGAATGTTGGGAGCAACTCGAAATTCAATTCATGTAGTTTTGCCATTGTTTCGATTGACTTGTGACACGGTGTATTTTCTTGATGAAACAAAACAGTGAACAAACGTGGTACTAACTTTCAACAGAGTCTTCTCATAGTCAAATCTCATCAAATCGTTCTTTTAATATCTTTACGATGCCAGCTAACTCACGCAACTTTATTCTCAATCCTCAATCCTCCCACCTCAGCTAATTCTGCCTTGGGACCACAGAAGTATAACGATTTTGGGCCGCGTTTATGTCCGAAGACACAACATGTATCGGCGTCCAGGTTCCTCTTCTGCAGGCATATGAAGGCTATACGCCGTCGATTACTTCCAATGTGGGCATAGGTAATTCCAAAGTAAAGGAGGTATCGGAAAAGTTGCAGTAGTGTTGTCTTGTGTACGCTCAATACAATGAGCGTTCGTCGCGTCGGTTCGTCAGAAACTGTCCGCCTTCTCTCCGGCCGATGCACCGCTTTGCGTTCCCAATCAATATGGTGGAGTCGCGTCAATATCTTACCTGTGAACATTCGAGCTGCTTCCCACTTACTGCTGATTACGCACATATCTCGGATGAGGGTGTTGGGGGATGGTTGATGACTCAGAGCTTGTTCGAGAATAGCACGTT
>JAYXIM010004225.1:0-38533 GCA_037575425.1 Anastrepha fraterculus | reverse complement strand
TTCATTGTTTCATTTTTTTTTTGCTGGAATGTTGGTAAAACTGTCCTCTATAGTTTTGCAGAGTTTGAGCGTGATCTGTCGATTTGTTTGTTTTTGGTATTTAATTATATCAGTCAATAGCAGAGTACTTTCACTATGGAAAAAAATATTGAGCAAAGAATTTGTCTTCAATTTTGTTTTTTGAACGGGATCTCGTGTGCCGAATCGTTTAAATTATTGCAGAAAATCTACGAGTGTGCTTTATCAAAAACACGGGTCTATGAGTGGTATAAGGTTATTGCAGAGGGCCGAGAAGTCGTGAAATATTTGTCCCGATCTGGTGGCCCAGCAAAGTCTTCAACGGATGAAAACATCGACAAAGTTAAGGAAATGGTGCTGGAAAATCATCATTTAATTTTGAGGAAGGTAGCTCGTGACCTTAGTGTATCTCACGAAGTAACTCGTAATATTTTACACCATAAATTGCGCATGAGACGCGTGGCTGCTCGACTCGTTCCAAGAGAGTTGAATTTCTTTCAAAAAATTCATCGGAAGAAGGCGGACTCAACGTTTATCCAGCGCATCATAACAGGTGATGAGACGTGGATAGATGAGTTTGACATGCAAACCACTCAACAGGCGCCTGAATGGCGCTATCCACATGAGCCGAAACCCAAAAAACCAATTCAAAGTCGGTTAAAAGTGAAAGTCATGCTACTCGGTTTCTTTGATTATCATGATGTTGTGCACTCGGAATTCATTCCAAATGGTTCTGTGCTAAATAAGGAATATTATTTGGAAGTTATGCAACGTCTGAGAAGGAATGAGTGTAGCAAACGACCCAATTTGTGGAAAGAAAACTCATGGATCTTGCAAGGCTCATATTGTGAACACTTTTTTGATCAAAAACTCGACAAATATCATCGAACAACCACCATTTTTAAGGGATTTAGCTCCCTGTGACTTTTTCCTTTTCCCAAAACTTAGACTGCCACTCCGCGGACGCCGCTTTGAGTCGATAGAGGTCATTAAGGATAATTCGCTAAAGGAGCTGAAGAAGATCTCTTCAAATTCATTTAAAAGGTGCTTTGATGACGGGACTAATCGTTGCTTCGAATGGAGCCTATTTTTAAGGTGACAAAGTAAATTTTGATGATTATACCATTTTTTTCGTTTTATTGAACAATTCTCTTAAGCTACACTTCTATTGGGTTCCAGGCCTTAAGACCATTGAAGGGAACGACCTGGTAGACGATATAACGAAAAACTGAATCGCTCTAGCATCGGAATTTGTCAACGAAATACCAAAGTCAATACGAATGTCATACAACGAATTAAACGAAAACGTGATGAGGAAATTTAAGACATGATGGGAAAGTATTTCCACTTGTAGGACTGCTAAGGACACCAGTCGTACTCGATTTACATATGCGAACAAATTGTGAAGCTATAATAGGCGTGCTGACAGAACATTGCCCAGTAGCAGCGTATGCTTGTCAGATATGAATTCCGGACAGCGAGGAATGCGGAAAATGCAGAGGCCATGGCCCAAGGGAAATTGTAAAGCATCTCATTTGCGGATGCCTTGCGTTATTCAAAACACACTTAAGATATTTGAGGGCATCACAGTTTGAATTTCAATTCGAAGACATCTCGTCAGTGGATTGGAAATGTCTCTTTAAATACACAATAGAAACAGGCACCACACGGGTGGACTATTTCAAAACGCATAACTTATGAACTCCATCTGGTATCTTTAATGGCCAAACCCGTCTATTTGTGACTGAAAGTCAACCAGTGTAACTTACTGATCTATGTTTCTGAATAGTCCGTAGTACATATTAATGAAAAAGATGACAGATAGCTTCTTCTTACTGATCATTTTCTGTAACATCTGCGGAAAATCATACGTTGGAGGTCGGCCAATTTATGTAAAAAATACTTTTTCCTAACTTTTTTAAAATTCTCTTTTGAGTAAAAAGATTTAAAAGATTTAATAAAAAAAGCAAAAACCTATCGTTTATTACATTTAAAATTTCCTGATATGAAGTGCATGTTGCATATATTTTCGTATTGAGAGTTATTTACTCATACTGGCTCGGGATTTTTCGTACTTAAATCTTGGTATCCCATAGTGCCGAGACTACCATCCTCATGAATATCATTTACCTTTGTCCAAAGTAACCATCCAGTTGCAAATATTATACAAAACACAGCAGCATATCGCGATCACGGGATTGACATCTCTAGTCGGCATGATTACTTAAATTCTGGTTTGCTTGTTGGAAGACAAATAAATATATTAAATTCTACACTGCTTAACTTTCAAGTTAAACCCCACTAGATGAATATATAAGTACGTACTGCTGAAGCAAATTCATACGATAAAGGGTAAACAACACCACTGCAAAGTTTACTAGCTCTGAACTCACTGATAGAACCAATTTGCTTTGCAGCTTAACTAGTTTGTATATTTTTAGCGCTAGCAAGAGGAGCTGATTTTTTTTTTAATACAATATTAAAACAAGTCTAGAGTATTGTCACATAGTCAGGTCAATTTGTATAAAAGTTTAGAATGTAGAGCCTTGGGAATTTTCGCTCATTAATCAAATGAGTTTGTGATGGCTTTTTCTGATAAATCCAAGAAAACTCTTCTTTAAGGGGTTAAGGGTAGTCAAAGGCCCGAAAAAATTTTGATTTTCAATAATTTTTCTTTGCTAGTCAATTACTTTATTTTACAAAAAATTATGTTTCGACTTGACTTTAGCAAAGTTTCAACAAATATTTATAATTGTAGAATTTATCGCTGTTTGTGTGGAGCCCGTTTCTCCAGAAGTCCCTTGCGGTGATCATCCAAGCCCTTGGAGATTCATCTAAAATCAATCGGATAGGAGAAATAAGCTTTATTAAATGATTAATTTGTGCCTGAATACTACAAAAAAAACTTGTATTCCAGGATGTACCTACATATGAAAATAATAGAAAACGTATTTAAAGCTATTTATAGGTTGTTGTTGTTGTTGAAGTGCTTGTTGTTCTAAGTCAAATCCATTTAGTGAGGTCCAAGTATAGCAGCAAATTCTTTATCTCGATGTCTGAGATCTCATTAATTTGCTGCAGAAAAGGCTTACCAAAAGAGCGGAGTCGTGCCCGTGCTCCTGGACATTCACATAAGTAGTGGAAAAGACTTTTCTTGGCTCCTTCCGCTTGACAGCTCCTGCAGATAGGATTGAAGGGTAGATTGAGTCTAGCTGCATGATCCCCTACTTTCCAATGGCCTGTAAGGGTTGCAGTGATGCGTGAGATGTTTAGCCGAGAGCATCCTAACTGATCATTTGTCCTCTGGATTTTGTATGACGGCTAAAGCTAATAGTGTGAAGCAATGGATGCTTTTATTGTGTTCAGTGGGGTGAAGACTGACACCGCCTCTGCTATTTCTAGTGTCGAGGCTTTTCATGCTAGCTCATCCGCTATCTCATTACCCCGCATGCTCCTGTGACCGGGAACCCATATCAGAGTGATTTCAAGCTGACTAAGGATATCCAGCTCCTTTCTACACTGTAAGACTAGTTTGTATGAAATGGAGTTGGAGTCCAAGGCCTTCATAGTTCCTTGACTGTCTGAGAAGATAGCAACTCTTGCACCAACTTCCTTGTAGAGTTTTAAGGATTTGCATGCTTCTCTGATTGCTAACAGCTCTGCCTGGAACACTTTAGCATAATCAGGAAGCCGAATTGACTGGGATAGGTTGAGCGGCTCTGAATGGAAGCCAGCTCCCACACCACTATTTATAGGTAGTAGAGATTAAAAAAATCTAAGAACCGATTTTTTGAAACTGAAAAATCCATCTCAACATATTTTAAGATCCTATTGAACTTAAATAAAGCTCTGGTAATTGGAGCAAGAACAGAGTGGCCCGGAAGAATTATTATCCTACTCTACGGCGACTTTAAATTTATACGCATCTAGACTCATAGACGGGAATGGAATCTGAAAAGCGTATTTAGATCACGCCGTACAAAGAAGAATACTTTCTTAACTCTCTTAACCCTAGCAACATGCCAGGCATAGTATGGATACCAGATAAAGAGGAGTAATGAAACCTCGAACGAATGAACGCCACATAAAAGGTCTTGAGTATAACCAATGAAATCTGGGCTGAGACGCCCAACAAAGGCAAGCATACGACTTAGTTGTAATAAAATTAGTGCGATTCACGACACTGAGCTTTGAGTCAAAGATTGCACCCAAGTCCTTAATTTCATTTACTCGCATTAAGTATATTTCGTCGCTGCCTAGGTGATAAGAGATGCCAATTATAATGCAACGTTTAGAAAAGGTCACGTGGAAACACTTGCTTGTATTCACACTTGCTTGCTTCTATGGAAGACCTTAGAAAACTCAGTATAAACGGTGTCTAGCTGGGTACACGATTCCCAAACAGCAATGCGGTGTTCTGAAAATGCAGCTAAATTAGATACAGTGGTCCCGCCCGAAATCAAAGCATGCGGAATTGAACGTAACAGAATATATTCTTAACTATTAATTGCTGTATTTGACGATGCGTTCAAAGAGTTCTGACGTAGCACATATTTTTGAGATGGGTCTTAAATCGCTTATGTCATTTTTATTGCGACTCTTCAAAAATTGTGTAATGAAAGTCAATTTCTAGGTATTTATAAAAATACCCGAAGATAAGGATTTGCTAAAAATTACCACTAAAGAATCCCATTATTGAATGAAACTGCAGACAAACGATTAACTTCAGTTAGTAAGGAGGCTCCAAGACGGGGCAATAACATTGGACATATATCGGAAAATTTGACTAGCACGCCGAAATCCACAGATTGTCATATAGTGGCAGAGACATTCTCATCACTTTCAGATTTGCCTGCGAAATTGGAAGCAAGGAAAGCAGCAAAAGTATTAGCAACAACAGAAGGTGTATTAGCCGATTTGTTGCCGAGAAAAATTGCGGTCGGTATACAAAAGCACAATTGTGTTAAAATGTGAATAAAAAATGTATTTAAATTCTTATCGAAAAGTCAGCCTTTGAGCGACAACAGTTACCCCAATCTTTAAAAGGGACCTCCGCCCAGTTGCTCGGATACTGATTGGTTTCAATCACGCATCAAATTAATAAGGTGCGCTAATCAAAGATCGGTGGATATATAAACCCTGGCAATAAAGAGTATAGGGGAGGCTTGGCCGCGGGCCCGTCTCGATGTGGTCCTCCGAGAAGCCATCACGAATCGGCCAAGATCCAGAACCTGGATACCAGACTTCCACACCGACCCAGAGGAAGTGTTGGAGCTACTCAAACTGGGCAACCCTGAGCTACCTACCAGTGATTGGAAAGTAGCAAAGATTGGTGAAGTCGATGGCAAGAGAAGGCTAGCGGTGATCATCTTAAATGAGGAATCACAGGATCTACTCGCCAACCAAAAATGGAAGGTAAATTACTGTTTTCAATCACTGACACTCCATTTATACAGGCAGACTGTAGCCAGTAAAAGCAACTCCACAGAAAACATGGCTTCATCTACGGAGAAAATCACGGTTGCGTTAGACAACCCCATAGGCGACGACGGTATTACCAACTAAACTGTGCAAACCGCTTGTAAACCGCAAGCGCACAAACTGGGGAATGTTTGAAAACATATTCGACAGCAACCTCTCTGACATGCCAAATTAACTCCGAGCTACAACTCGACCCAACAACTCGACCAAAACAAGAAACCCGAAACCTCCATGGTGATCCACTGACATAGCAAATCTAAGAAGGGAATGGAGAAGTAAGTACAATGAAGCGAGGAAAACCAACTCGTGGGAGGGATACAAAGACTGCCAACGCAGATGTAAGCAGATTTCTTTCAAAAGATAGAAAGCGCCTCCGAGACCAGTAGAATCCGGAAAGTTTTATCAATGAGTTCTAACAACCCTAGTTGCCTAATGAAAGAGGACAAAAATTAGACAACTAATAGTGAAGAAACACTGGAATTACTAATATAGCCACCCTTTGCAATCCTATAGTTCACAATGGAGGTCCCCCAAGTACATTTTATAACGGAGGACAACATAAAATTTGCCATCGACAGTTTCAAACCTTACAAATCACTGGGATCAGATGGAATTATTCCCGCTGATCTACGACATACAATTTTTGAGGCAGCAATACCACTTATTTATGTCCCCAAGATATGGGCTGAAGTAAAAGTGGTCTTCATTCCCAAAGCAGGAAAAACCACACATACGAAAGGCCGATTAGCCTATCATCCTTCCTGATAAAAACGTTAAAGCGATTTCTAAATGTGCACATCAAAGGAAAGATCAAGCTCTCATCTTCTCAACATGCAAAGAGCAAAGACAAATCAGTAGAGACAGCGCTCCACTCGTTAGTCGACACGACTGCGAAATCACTTCAATACACCCTTGCTGCCTTTTGGGACATCGAAGAGGCCTTCAATAACATACATCCGGAAGCAATTACCAAATCGTTCACGGAAATGGGAGTAAACAGAGCGCTTGTCTCGTTCATAGAACGAATACAAATCGGGCGGACGATACGCGCAGATTTGGGTGAAATATCCATTAAGAAATTTCCGATCAGGGGTACACGATAGGGTGGGGTAATCTCTCCACTTCTGTAGAACCTGACCGTCAATAATCTTCTTCAGAAAAATGCGGGGTAAGATAATTTCATTTGCCGATTATATTGTAATAGCAATCTCGGGTAAACACCTTACAAGACTGTATGATCTTCTACAAAGAGCTCTCAACTCATTTTGGTGCAAAAGTCGAGGACTAGAAGTAAATCCAGAAAAAACGGCACTCATACTGTTCAACAAATATTCCTAGAGGGAAAACCCCTTAGAGTAACAGAAAGGGCTAAATATTTAGGAATTTTACTGGATAGGAAGCTAAATCACAGTCGCAGATAGAGTACGCAAAGCTACGACGGCGTTGTACTCCTGCGGAAGGCTAATTGTGGAAAAATGGTGTTTGAAACCCAGACTAATTCTCTACTACGGTATTGCAATATAGTGGAATGCCCTTGAGAAGAGTGTGAACATTAAAAGAGTTGACAAGGTCCAAAGATTCGCACCTGTTCTTATAACCGGTGCAATGTCAACCACACCATCGAAAGCACTGTATGCGATATTAGACTTCCTTCCGGTAGACCTGCAGGCAAGGTACATTGCGCGCAGTGCGACAATAAGGCTGAGCACTTTAAATAAGTAGTCAAACACAGGTTATGGCCACGGTAAAATCCTGGATGGCACGTTGCAGCTCCTCGGACAGGTAAACTATACAGTCCCGCCTATACTAATTATCTTCTATGTTGAATGCATGTTTTTATCAAGTTTTATTTTAGTTTTAGCTCATTTTATTTGTT
This sequence comes from Anastrepha fraterculus, assembly GCA_037575425.1. NCBI lineage: Eukaryota > Metazoa > Arthropoda > Insecta > Diptera > Tephritidae > Anastrepha > Anastrepha fraterculus. The sequence continues at coordinate 31,158 of JAYXIM010004225.1, read as the reverse complement.
ACAATATTTTATTAAAAAATAGTTTTATTGACACTAAGGCAATAGTCAGAAAGAACCTTTTTTTGTTTTTTGACTAAAATTAAAGAAATTAATAATTAAACACCGCTTTCTGAAATTCTGAAGTATATTAAGAAAGCCTTTACATGGTATAAGTGCCATAGAAAGAAACATTTATCTAAAAATTGGTTGAAACTTCCACTTCCTTATTTCAATCAAATCCGTCAGTTGAAGACATAAATCTAAAGTTTTAAAATAGCAAAAATATGTGCAAAGAATTCTTATGTCCATATTAAATAAAAATATTCCCTTTTAATAACAAAAAAAACTGCAAAGAATTTGTATATTTGTATTAAATAAGAATATTTGCTTTGCACACAACTTTAATTACTCACTTTACAACCAATAGAAATGTAGTCACTGTGTAACTAGTATCGCTGATACATTAAGAACCAGTGCATCAACTAAAATGCCTAGAAGATTTTACATATGTATGTATACTTGCACGTGCATATATATGTTTTTGAATGTAAGTGAAAGGACATTATACAAACACACACATTAACATTTGATGCCTTAAATGAGCAACATAGTCACCCGTGCACAGGCGTCTCAAGCAAATGCAATTTACGGCAAAGTTCTTTTGTTACTTTCATTACTGTTGTTGATAACGTTGAAGAAAATGGAATACTCATGTCCTTATCAATGCGTGCATGTATGCAAATTGCGCATGTGTACGTAAGTACACGCATTTCTTATGAATTTCTGAGATTTTAGCACATACTCATACATCATTCAAACGCTTGCTGACGCATATATAAATGTATAAGTATGTATATGTGCATAGAGCACACACGTATATGTTATATATGTGCATATGTATGTAGGCAAATACCATATAACTTAGTTATGAGCAAATGCTTGAGTTTGTTAGTAAGCCGAAAAGCATGGGTTGGATGTGACTTATGCTAATGACAAATAACAGTTGCACGTATGTGTGTATGTACTCGTTTGCATTTAAAATGCAGAGCATGTGTGTAAGTTAACACTTTGAGACTTTATCTCATTAGAAATCATTGTTGAAGAATGTTTGAATTTAAACTTGAAAAAAATTATAACATTTTATGTGAATTCGACTTAAGAGTAGGCGGTTGCTCATGAACACGTTCAACTTATAGGGATGCATTCATACCTGCAACATTTTACCTAACTGCAATGGATAATTGTGATGTCTTATGAATACAAATTTGTATTGAATAATTATGCGTTAAAAGTTAAGGTGATAATGAAATTAATTAAGGGTGGCCAGTGTAGACAATTGGGCTTGTGCGTGACTATTATTCCCTGGGGTCCCGTGTTCGAGTCATCAATTAATTAATAAAAAAGATTTTTTGTTTCTAATAACAATCGCTCTTTGACAGGCAAAGGTATGCCTTATAGGTTATTTATGCTGTGAAATCTATATAATTTGTTCCGGTGGCAATTTTTAGAAACAACATAGCTATAATTTTTGGTAGACTAATTTAGACTCCCTGAATTCAAAAATTGTTGAAATTTATTGGAAATTCATTTTTCTGTCAAAAAGTGTTGCAGAATGATTCGATGTTTTCTTATTCAAAATCATAGAAATGTTGAGTGCTAATCGTTCAGTTGTCCTACCACGCATTCGTAAGTTACTCTGGTATAAGAGATTTAAAAAGATTGAAGAATCTGAGAAATTAAGATTTTAATTTATACAAAGCCACCAAAGATGTATACTTAAACGAAAAATATATTTATTATATGACAAGCTTTAATATTCTTGACTAATCCTGATAAAAGTAATACGTATTCCATTTGTGGAACAACATCAAGACGCACACCACAAATAGGAGGAGGAACTCGGCCAAACACCCAAAAAGGGTGTACACGCCAATTATATGTATATATGTATATATGTATATATTCCGCTATGAAGTTGAGTTAAAAGAGAACCCAAAAGCCTTTTGGATATATAAATAGTTGTTTAACAGAAGGTAGCTCGAGTATCCCCACTTGCTTGACGTTGAATAGAAAATACTCCTGCTTATTTTACTCCGTGATTATTTTTGCGGATTCCTTTAAATCTAACTTTGTCCTCGATTCTAATCCCTTTTCTAGTATCTATTATCCTTTACGTCTGTTTCTGTCCCAAAGTTGGACGTGGTTATTGCATCTCCACACTTCAAATTTAAATGAAATGTGACATAAATATATGGACTGCTTTCATTTATTCTTAAAAAAACAGTTTAGCGCTCTGTGTGTCACTCAAACATATTTGCAAGCTTTCAATTTCTAAAGGTGTTTCTATTGCTTGCATCGATTATTGCGATTTTTAATCAAATAATAATACAATTGCAACGAACGACAGCCCTATTTCTAAACTTTCTAATTACTTACAATTTTTCAAAGAAATAGTCGAATAGAAAATTATTTTTCACTCTTACAGAAATTATATACCCACCCTAGCATGATTTTGTTTGTGGTCGTGTGGCGGTCATGAACCTTGCTTCATTTTCGCTTCATTTTTCAAGTTCGTGTAATCTACACTGATTCCTCGAAGGCATTTCATTATGTGATGCGCAGTATACAGGGGTTGATTGAAAAGTAATGAGCTTTCCCGAGCGGAACGTCTGCCAAGCGATCAACCGAATCGGCTGGTGGGGGAAAATTATCGTTGGACCTTCCCCTTCCACTAGAAACCGGTCCCAGTTCGCTGGCAACAGCGGTGCAGTCAACATCGCTCCGCGCGTGAAAGATGTTTTAAAAGTGTGTTAGTATTTTGCAGTGGTGAAAATGCAGCGATCGTTGGAGCAATGTTACTCGATCATCTTTTTCGACTCTCGAGGCATCGTCCACAAGGAGTTTGTACCTCCAGAAAGCACTGTAAACGCGGCATTTTCAAAGAAATGCTCCTTCGGCTGAAAAACCGCGTCGCCCGAGTTCGGCCCGACCTCGTCAGCAATTGGACCCTTCATCACGGCAATGCGCCGGCGCACACCGCCTTCCTCTGCACCTCTGCATTGGCCAAGATTGGGGTTCCGGTTCTTCCCCACCCTCCCTACAGCCCAGACCTGTCCCCTCCGGACTTCTTCTTGTTCCCGCCCCTGAAAAGAAAGCTGAAGGGGAGGCGTTTCGACTCCATCGAGGCGATCCAAAAAACTGTGACAGCCGAATTGAACGCGATTCCGGCGGATGAGTTTAAAAAATGCTTCCTGCAGTGGAAGGACCGCTACCAGCGGCGTATTGACGTTCAAGGGTCCTGTTTTAAAGAATATTAGTTGTATAAGCCAAAAGGTTTAATGAAACTGCTTAAAAAAAATAAGGCTCATTACTTTTCAATCAAACCCTGTATTATTGCAGAAATCATTAAATGCAACCAAGGACAGAAACTTGTGGCACTCCGGAGCCTACAAAACAAGATGAGGAGGCCTTTGCACATTACCTTTTGGGCTCTTCCTAAAAGGTAGCTACGTAAATCTAAAATTCGAACTTTGTGCAAATTAAAAAGAAATTGTTAAATTTTCATCTAAATTTAAAACTTTTTATCATGAATTTTGAGAAAAATTTTAAGTTATATTGTCCATTAGATTACGGTACAATAAAGTGAAAGTTGTAAGTGCCTCAAAAGTAGTATTGATTTGTGGAATTTTTTGAAGACGGTCGGGTGTTTTATTCCATAAACATATGTAAAAGAATGTCGTGGGCTTATATAGAAAAGCGGAAGACCGGTAGAAAAAGAAAACTTAAAAAATCAACGCCATTTTGTGAAAAAACTGCAAGAGCTGTCAGGAAAGAAATATTATAAAAAATCAACAAGATTTTTTAGCCGCTCAAAGTTTGCAATAGATTTACTAGAATTTCATGAGCCAAGTTACTGAATACTCAAAAATTTTCGAGTGATTTAAATTAAAAAGTTTAAAATTTAGGTGAAAATTTAGAGATTTTTATTTTTTTAATATTGTATAAAGTTTGAAAACTTGGTTTGTATGGTTATGGTTAAAGCGCGAACAACACTTTTTTTAAAAGGTTCGAAAGAAAGCTCAAACATTTGTTACTGACCCGTTTCTATTGCAATTTAAGACTACAACAAAGCAAATGTAGGTTAGGTTAGGTTATGGTGGTAGTCGGTCTGCACGGCCAACTCACTTAGACCTTACAGGTCCGTTGTGATACCACTGTGCTACACGGGAACCTCATTTATCTTCCTTCGTGGAACCATTTCGTGGCTCTTATGAAGCGTAGTATTGATGCCAACCCCACGCCAGACAGTTCTGTAAGGGAATTAAAAAAGTATTTACCTAGACAACCTGCTCTGATTTTAGCTAGGGCTGGACAATTGCAAAGGAAGTGCTCAACTGTTTCTTCATCTTCCTCATCTCTGGAACTTCTGCAATATTCATGGGAGAAAACTCCTAGTCTCGAGGAATGCCTGCCAAATAGCCAGTGACCGGTTAAACAAGCCACGACCTTCGAGATATTGTCTCTTGAGCGACTAAGCAATTCCTTTGTTCTTTTCTTGTTTATTTGCGGCCATAGTAGCCTAGCTGATAGACACGTATCTTAATTTCTCCATGACCTATTGGCCTCTTGGATAAAGTGGTTTTTTATTGTATTTATTAAGCAAATGTATGTATGATGCAGAATTATTTCCAAAATAAACCAATGTGACACTCTGCCACTAAACGCTACCGCCTGCTAAATATTTGTTTACCAATGCATTGGTTGCGGTTCCAATGATTGCATAATTTTGCGTGCGTAGCATTGCACCAACTATTCGCACCTCATTCCATAAACACCGGCGTGCAGTTTGCCTTGTGCGCGCAAGTGAATCACGTTCGATTTTCCGGTAAAGCTAAGCAAGCAAGTAACTGCATTGAGATGAAATGAGCTGTAGCTGGATAGCGGAAGTGTGATACCGGAAGTTGAAAGTTGGATAGAAGGGTAAAATCGCACAGGTTACGTGACTTAAAAAATATTCAAAGTTCTAACAGCAAAACTAGCAAAAAAAAAGTAAATGAAAACACATATAAATAAAATTGAAATGTGCAAAATAAATATAATATATATGTATGTGTGCTGCACGTGTGTGCTGTGCTCTGTCATAGCAACTTTGGCACTGCAAATGTCACTTAGTTGTGCGTCGTTGCATTGCCATACTGATGCAGTGTTAGCAGTTTGCTGGGCATTATGCCTGCAGTTTGCCAATGTGTGACATGTCATGTGCCATCAAGTATGTATAGTATGCGTATGTGTGTGACAAGTGTGACAGACACGTTTTTACTCATCCCACTACCGACTATTCTTCCGCTTCTTATGTTGCACTTTTCAGTTGTTTGCTTTCGTTTTACTTTTTTCCGGCAATACAATGTTGGCAATTGAAGTGATTTCTATTTTTAGTCTGCTTGTGAAAACCGACGTAGCTATGTGCGTGTGTGAAATTGTTGTGTTTGTATTTGTTTGCTGCACTTGATGATGATGATGCATTAAATGTGTTGCCAAAGTGCTTACATTAGTGACAGTCCACGGTATGGAGTTTCGGATTGCATTTGCTTAAAGTTAAAAAACAAAAAAACTGAAAATGGAATATAAAAGCTTTTTCGTTGAGGTAGACAATTTTAAATTGGGTTAGAATTCAAGAGAAAAATGCTGATGCAGAAACTAAAGTTACTTAAAATTGAATTGAGAAATCATAGAACATACATACTTTGCAGCAAATCAATTCATTTCTTGATCAACACAGAACGAGTGCTGCGCTCAAAAATCTACTTTAGAGTGATGTGCCATTGGCTGAAGTTTTTGACAAGTTTCTATTTTGTTCACTAATGCTCGCTGGCTAAGCTGCAATGTTCGATCTGCCTTGGGGCTTGCCTCTGCTGCCTTACTTAGACTACCACAACCAGAGTTATACCTTTTGAAACAGTCCTCAAATATCTGACATGTCAAGTCATCCAAGAATTTGGAGATGCACCACAAATTTTCTAAAAATTATTTTAAATGCATACTTGACTATAATAAGAACTAAACTGAAAAAAATTAAAAAAAATGTATTCAATGCTGAAAATTTTGGTAGTGAGTTTTTTTAAGAATGAAATCCTATTATTTCCGGATTTTTTCAACATTTTTATATATATATATTTTATTTTAGAAAAAAAAAAATCTTTTTTTTTCTTAAATTTTTTTGTAAACATTTTTTTTTTTGCCATTTGTGAAAAATAGCCGGCCTAAGATTTTTTCTCACTTTTTCCAACAAGAACCGAGAGTACGCGCAGTAATCTTTAAACGTTTCATACTTTTAAAAAGAGAGACCCGTGAGAGAATGAGAGAAAGAGAGAGAAAGAATATATATCTAAATAAATTCACAACGTTTGCAGAGAATACAAATAGACAAAATTTACAAATACTTTAACGATAGATAGTTACATTGTGTGCGGACAAGCCACTGACGATATGACCCGTGTGCGGAGGCAATAATTGCGTTAACTCCTAAACATTTTTCAAATTGAATATGCTTTGAGAATACCTAGTAGCGACGTTGAAATAAAATTTGCTTCGGTATAAGTGTCTTGCTTTTACCTAATAGCACTGCTCACATACTATTCATAAGAGAGCAAGCGCATCCAACTTTGCACTAAACATCAATCAGCTATTTTTTCACAGACGTACTCGGGGACAAATTAGTTTCTTTTTCTTAATATTTAAAGGTAAATTAGTTAAAAAAAAATATAATTTACTAATTATCGAGGAAAAAAGGAAATACGTTACGCAATGACTATGGATCTTAGCTTGGACGAAATAATTAAAACCAAAGAGATTGCTCGACCATCAGCAGTTAAGAAATTGTAAGTATGTCGAGATTCATTGCCCTGTGTTCAAGTCTGAGCAATCTGAAATCTTTTGGTTAACGCTTTTCATTCACAAAATATAAACTGTCAAATATCAGACGGTCAACTATGAAATATATAGAGTATAGCTCTATCTCTCCTTTTCCTCTACGTTATATCTTTTTTCTCGCTCGCGGAACGAAAATGCCCAAAACGTTGCATGGTCTTGAAATTTTACTCTCCATTCTCGCTCGTTCATCGACGCCTAAGAAACTTCACTTCAAAAATACCGTTATAAATTATATGTTATTGTTATATACCGTAAAAAATAATAATAAATTTTGAAAAGAACCGGAGGTATTTTTCTTTAAAAACTCGAAGCTAGCATTTTGAATACTAAATAAATCTCAAAGTTATAACATTTTGTATATAAATTTAAAAAAAAGCTTTGTTCCCCGCTACTGTAAAATCTGCTCCTTTCAATAAAACTTTACAGTAAATTCAAAGCATAACTTTAAATAATAAATACAATCTATGTTACCTTCAAAACTTGAAAACACCCTTTTGTAACACTTTCTAGGCTCCATTAACTGACCTCATAACAAATATTTTTTTCGTTTAAGTTTTGAGTTATAAATGAAAAAGGGAGTTAGTTAATTATTTCTACCGAAAAGTGGAGTTAACAGTTGCATGAATATGGTTGTTTAATGAGTTTTGCGGTTCGATAAGAAAAACATATTTTTATAGTTTGAAATGCACTTTATCATTCAGTATAGTCTACCTGAACATCAACACATTTGCTCCAATGAGATTCCAATTTATGAATTCCATTCCTAAAGCGAGAATCTAGAAAGGCCGCAAAATACGTTTCCACAGCTGCTATGACCTCATTATTTGGTGAACAACGCTTTTCACGCATTCAATTTTTTAGGCCTGGAAACAGATGCAAGTCGCTAGGAGCCAAATCTGATAACTACGATGGATACTTGGAATATTCCAACTTTATTTAATGGATTTTATCAATTGTCAAAATTATCTTCTGACGCGGTTCATTGTCCTGATGTAAAACAGTTTTTTTTTTGTGAACTGGGTCCCGTTTCACGAACTTTTTCCTTCAGTTGCTCTAAAAGGTTACAATAATATTCAGGTTTTATTGTTTTACCAGTTTGCAAGTAATCCACAAACAAAATTGCTTTCGCATCTCAAAATGAACTGATGCTCACACCTTCTTGGCCGATTCTTCGACACGAACTCATTTCGGAGCCGAAGAACCACCTCACTCTTTAGCCTTTTACTTTGATTTAGGATCATAATTATAGACTTAAGTCTCATCCATAGTTATGACATTACTCTTTCGAAAGCGTTTTAAATGTTATTGAGAAAGTCGCATTTGAATGTGTGTTCGTTAAATTGTTAGCGAATGCGCCACCCATTGTGCACACAGCTTTCTAAAACCCAATACTTCAGTTAAAATAGTTCTTACACTACCCAATGAGATGCCTTTTACATACTAAATTTATTTCAGTCACTCGACGATTTTCCAATACGATATCCTGTATGTTTTCTCCAACTTCTGGTTTCGTTGGTGTTTTCGGACGTCCTTGACGTGGATCATCTTCAAGGCTTGTAAGACCACGTTTCAATTCAGCAACCTATACTTCTATTGTCCTAATTGATGGCGAAAAGTCCTTATAGTACACTTTCAACATTCGTTCATAAATTTGCGTTGCATTTAAGCCTTCCATTGCTCGGTACTTGATTTTTTCCATTGTAGAAAATACTGTGACTCGATACTAAATGGCTTGCAAACAAAGAATGAATTGACAGATTGAAATAATGAATCCAAGGGACGCGCCATCTACTTATATTTTTTATATGGTGAAGTTAAAGGAAAGTCATTAATTTTACATGGCATTGAAGACTTGATTTAGTAATATTTAGTTTGAGTGATCTAATCTAAGTCCAATATACATCGTTTTCTTTTTTAACCTAATTCATTACTTATTTCTTAACTTATTCTAACTTAACTTTCCTGTGGCGCCATGCGAAGGGCTTCAAAGATGCCTATACTAGTAAACCAGCATCGAAAAGATGCACCATAAATTCGTTCCCTTTGTTCTTCAGCGGCTTAATTTTGTATAACCTGTACTGTCATACAGTTCCCGATGGGCCTCATACACAGTTTTCAAGTTAATTTCTGCCAGACACACTATAAAGCCCGTGAAGCTTATCTACGACAATGTCACTGGTGTCGTCAGTTGCCGTGATGTTTTGTACCAGATACGGTTCAACCATTTCTCACAGAGCACTGCACTGTCATCCTCTGTTTTGCGCATAATTTGCTAAACCATTAAGAGTTCTTATTCGAAAAATTCTTTAAAATTAAATTTCATATGAACCTATTCGGCACAGTAAGGCTAAAAGTTTATTTACATACAAATCGCTCCTCCTCCCTCCCTAATATTTATAAGCGTAAGTGCTCGAAATGTATCGACATACCCGTATATGTCCCAAATGGGCAAAAATTAGCTTGAACAAAGCTATCTTTAAAATATTTATATATAATTTCACCCTCGAACAGCCATTTTTAATGCCCTTTGAATTTATATGTTTTGAATAAGCGTCTAAAATTACCATTTAGATTAACTTTTACCTAAACCTACACTCTATGTAGTTCGAAAGAAAGTCCTCGTTAAATTCTACTATAAAAGTCTGGAAGCAGAAATTATATTTGAAGCTTATACTTATAGCTTATACATAATATTTTCTTCTTCTTCTTTTTTTTATTATAGTATTAAATACATTTCATCAGCAATTTTAGAAATATAATTTATTTGGCTATAAATAAAAAATAAGTCAATAAATATCAATTATCGATAGAGCTGGATGTCCAACATTCATTCCAGCGACATGGTAGTCTGCAGCACCAGGTTTCAGCATAGGAAGATACACCAAGCTACCTGGCTGTCTCCTGATCGAAAGACGCGAAACCAAATCGATTACATTTTGATAGATGAAAGACACGGTTCTAGTGTATTAGATCTACGTACGATTACTCGGATCATTACCTCGTTGCAACCAAACGTATGCAGCAAAAAACGTACATCTACCTACGCAAAGAATGTTCAACATCGAAAAGAAACCAATTTGGTTGTTGAACTATGATAGCCATATTCCGACCGAATGTGATCGACCCAAGTAGTTGGATAATGAATTATTTTGAAGTTGTTTTATGCTTTGTACACTAGGTCAAGAAACCATTTATTGATTGAGTGGCAATCCATAGCAGCTCGCTATCTTTGCCTTATTATTTAGTCTAGAATTAATGGTCAGTCTTAATAAATATTATATATAATAATAATCTTATAGTTACTGCTAAGCTTGGGCCGATAATTGGTTCTGATTGTAGTTCGCCAATTCATCAGCCAGTTCGGTATCCTGAACACTACAGTGTCGTGGTGCCTGTCGAAGTTCAAGCTTGTTTCTCTTCATGACGAGATTTGATATCAGTAACATATTATTTTTCATTGAGCCTCTTCTTTCAAACCCTCGACATAATATTTGGAGTTTGAGGGCATCTGAAGTTTTCCCCCAAAATCCATGCAGCACGATTTCCATTTTTGGTCCTGAAGCCATTCGTAGAGAAATTTTTACCCAAATCTAATGAAATATATTTTAGAAAAGAGTAATAGGAAAGCATCTCGATTGTACTAATACGTACGATCGGACAACGAGTCGATTGCTGGCTCGGTTTTACTTTTGCAACGATAGTTTAAACATCTCGACCTCGTTAAGGTTAAATATTGTAAAAATCGGTAGCCTTTCTCTTGAACAAAGTTCACTCATCGGATTAAAGAAGATGAACATTTTTAGCGAAAAATCATCTCTTGAAATGAAGTTTATTTTCATCTCGGTGATTATATGAATAAACGGAATTGTCGCATAAAGGGTCGTGATGTAGAATTCAATGCATTCACAGCCAGTGAATCTGTGGCACGGATTTTTGTAGAGCGGCATCAGTGGTCCGCATTTTTGGCAAATCAGCAATAAGCCGCCACTGTTACAATTAACGAGAGCATTACTCGGGCCGTTTAACCAATTTCTTGTTTGCCGAAATTTAAGGAAATGGCCTATACGAAATAAAATTTCAACAGAATAAGGCTAAGGACTACACAGTCAACCCGTCATTCGATACTTTATGCACCCTTTTTTAAAAACATTCATGCCTGGAAATTACTTTGCGGATGAGCGGGTTAGGAACAGATCTTAAATCAGTCAATTCTGCCCAGAATTTCCTTTATTCTCTAGAAAGATCAAAACAAGGTCAGTCTATACCGCGCTGATCAACAGTACATGAGCCACGAGGCCCACTTGTAAGGCAACTAAATAGGCCTAGAAGAAATGAGCGGTGAACTAGTAAATCATCAATCTTGGCCGGCCTTTCATTAGTCCAACGACTGGTATTATCGCCGGGCATTACGCAACGGGAACGCACGGCAAGCGTATGGGATTTCCTCAAAAGTCTTCTGTCGCAGCTATAGAAACGAGGAGCAGTTCGACGAATGTGGAACATTTCCTCTGCCACTGATCCCATTTTTTCAGAACGCGAACTTGTATGTCTAGCAAGGTTGGATCTGTAACCATCCACAATATTTCATCGTTTATCCGAGACTTTACCCATTTATCGGCAGAGACTTGAGTCCAATCAAGTTGTACCACAATAGGACTACAGGTCTAAGTGGGCCTCTCTAGATTTTCTTCGAGAGTGGCAACCACCATGACCTAACCTAAACTAAGCTATTCTAAAATTGAGTGCTTACCCGAAGCAATGATGTTAATTCCACGCCTAAAAGCTACAATTTGATTACATTAGACTGTCTCTCAGGGGGTGTCTTTAAAAATATATAATTCGCCAACCATCCGGAGGCAATTCAAGAGTTGAAACATTAAATTGAATTGGCATGGGTGAGACAAGTGTCGTGTGATTGAATTGCAGAAAGGACTAGTGTAAAATCAGGCGAGAAAGTTATTCGAGTGGAAATTTCTTTTCTAGCCTAACGCTAAAACAAAACCAATTCCTACGTGGGTTGGGCTTGAAGGGAGTGATCGTTGAATTTAATAACAAAAAAAATTAAAATTTTGTAATAGAAAGTCTTACTCGTCTTAAACAAACAAACTTAATTAAAAAATATTTATTTTTTATGTCGTTTATTTAGAACCGAATTGAATTAAATTTCTACTGCTAGATGACTCACCTTGTGTAAGACAGTGCTCGCTATACCATATGAAGTTCTATTTGCCCTAACTTTGATATTCCAATACATTTTGGTGATTTGTATACGCTACGACAAACTTTGTGCAATCGGCAGCCGCAAATGAAAGCTAGAAGTTTTGCATAGAACGCCAAATCACCGTACAACTAGATCCCAATACTCTTATTACATCTATGCACAACAGGACATGTAGCCATCTTGGTGCTCCACCTCCCAACAAATTGAGTTGAATGCATAATGTATGGTCCATGTTTCGCTCAGTTCAATTGCGCTCAGGCTAAGCAATGTTGATTTCCTTTGAATTTGTTATTAATTTCCAGTTATTCTTGTTGTTGCTTTAGCCTTTGCCGCACCACACCACAGCCTCGCTGCTTGTCTGTACACGCTATTGCCACTAGCTACTGGGAGTGTTTTGCAACTTTTAATTACTAAATGGCAGCGAAATGTGAACTTTTGCCAACACTACACAGCGGTACAAGCGTCATTTTCCAATTTCGAGAACTTGTTTTTTTTAATCAGACGCAAGCAGGTAGCATTTTGCAACCATTTACTCAACAAACAAACAAGTGCATTTGTGCACATGAATATTCAAGTAAAGGTGGAAGTAAATATGGACCTTTTTGAGACTACAGGACCTTAGTACTACACGTGCCGCACTCGCACATCTTTGAGCAGTTTTTATGTGGATTCTCCTGTGAGGAGAGTGCAATTAGCTGCAAATGATGCATGTAATTAAATAACTGCATACATTTGTAACTACAGAAATGTATTTGTATGTAGCACACCAAATGAAATTTAAACCTAGATGCATCTGTAATAGAGGGTTTGACAATAGGTGCGCTCGAACTGTATTTAGTGTTGATTGAACGTGGCTACAACTGTCAAATTTAGCAAATATACTTCGTTAGTTTTAATACAACTATGATAGTAAACAAATATTTTCTTAAAAAGCGGTACATCATTAAAAAAGTGTTTTTATAGGGATTTGAGGTCACGTAAAAAAACTCTAGAAATGTGAATAAAACTAATCATTTTTGAATATTGCTTGCATTGATATATAATATTTTTTGTGTCAATCGGAATAGTAATTTTGGGCAGGAGTTTTAATTACAGGCTTTTAAATAACAAGTCTTTGGTTTGAGCGAAAAAGAAATTTCAACTGAAAGGGCGAATGTGGCAAAGATTTAAATAGGCCGCCTTTAGGTCTCACATTTTCGTAAGGAAATTATCTTTTGTTCTAACACTTTTTACAACTTTTTTACAAAGTTTATCAACTAAAAATAAGGCGTGAAAATTAAAAACTTTTTTACTTTGAATGACTGTGACTTCAAAGGTACTATTTTAATTCACTCAAGTAATAAGTTCATGTAAAAAGCCGTATTTTTATTCACGTTACTGGATTTGGTTTTTGTGACAACTGCGAAAAACAAAACCTAGAAAACAGATTTTTTACCGATGCCTCGAAAATGCTCGAAGTCGCCCCTCGACAGAAAATGGCAAACCGAGAGGATTTTTTTAAGATTGTCATAATTATTTTCCTAAAATTGTATGTTCCTGAATTCGCGCATAAACATCAGTCAAACAACAACAAAAATACCCGTAAATATATGTATATATATAAAAATTCAGCCGTTTTTCGCGTTGTGATGAACTTTACGGAGAGTGGCTCAACCGATTTCAAACAAACTTTGCCACATTGAAGAAACACATGAAATTTTAAGAATCGGATACCAGGGTCTCGAAAAATAGGCCAAAACATGGACCCGGGTAACCCTAGGATGTGTTTGTACAATATGGGTAGCAAATGGAAGATGTTGATGATTTCTATGGTATACAGTATTTTTCATACCGTTCCGTGACTAGGGCCTCGAGATATAGGCCAAAACGTGGACCCGGGTAACCCTAGGATGTGTTTGTACAATATGGGTATCAAATGGAAGCTGTTGGTGAATGCTTTAGTTCAGAGTATTTCCATCCGCTCCGTGACTAGGGTCTCGAGATAGAGACCAAAACGTGGACCCTAGAATGTGTTTGTACAATATGGGTATCAAATGGAAGCTGTTGGTGAATGCTTTAGTTCAGAGTATTTCCATCCGCTCCGTGACTAGGGTCTCGAGATAGAGACCAAAACGTGGACCCTAGAATGTGTTTGTACAATATGGGTATCAAATGGAAGCTGTTGGTGAATGCTTTAGTACAGAGTATTTTTCATGCCGCTCCGTGACTGGGATCTCGAGATATAGGTCAAAACTTGGACCCGGGTAACCTTTGGTTGTGTATGTACAATATGGGTATCAAATGAAAGCTGTTAATAAGTGCTTTAATACGGTGTAATTTTCATACCTATTGATGACTAGGGTCTCGAAATATATGCCAAACCCGCCGTGTCTTTGCACAGAATTAAACCAAACTTACACATATTGTTAAGTAAGTTTTGAAAATGGGTTTCGTAAAGTTTGGTTGTAATTCGGAACACCGGCAACGCGTGCAGCGTTATTTTGAACCAGCCATAATGTCGTTTACTTTTTTAACGCTTGGGGCGGAACTGAACTGTCAAATTGACAGTGTGAGTTAAAATGTGTCAATATTTCTTTCTGATTTGGACGTCATAAGGAGAAGACGTAAGTGCAAAGTGTAAACATTTTTTGTGAATTTTTTTGAAGTGGATTTTGGAACAGTGAATAATTTCTTACGAAATTTGAGAATTTAATGTGGAATCCGAATGTTGAAATGAAATTATGTTTTGTGGATTTATTTTTTCGGTTCATATGCGATAAGCTACGATACACCATGAGTGACGATAAAAAAAAATGAAAAAACAAAAGAAATTGTGAAAGGATGCAAAAGAAGAGCACGAAAAATGCGTAACTTTGATGAAAAAATGAATAGTCTTATCATGCATATTGTCAACATTTTTCAGAAGAAAAGAGATGATTTAAGAAAATCACAACAAAATAAAATAATCCTGACCCTGTGGACTTGGGCTTTTAAACACATATACATCGAAAATATAATCCACAAAATTGAAAAAAAACAAGTTTTAAAATCTCAGAATACCATAATTACAATCATGCTTATTACAGTACAAATGCCAAGACAATCACGTAATCATATTGGTCGCATAATAGGCGCATGAGAAATGCCCGGAATAACGCGACATCAGAAGAACGTCAAGAACAAAATGAAGTAGTCAAACGATTGATGAATAATGTTATCCAAGCAACTATTTTAATTGGCAAATTCAAGAATGAAGACGTTCTAATACCAAGAATTCCAATGATTCCACCTGAATTGCCATTTGAATTCAAGCGTTTGCAACTGCCCATTCGTTTAGCATTTGCAATAACTATCAATAAATCACAAGGGCAAACTTTAGAAATATGCGGGATGAATTTAGAAGAACCAGTATTCACCCATGGTCAACTATACGTTGGCTGTTCACGTGTTGGGAAGCCAACAACATTATATATTTACTCAAAAACAAATAGAAAATCAAAAAATATTGTTTATGCCAAAGCGCTTGAATAAAGAATAAAGAATAAAGAAGTAAATAATATGAAAACAATATCTTTTCTGTTCTAAACCATATCTATTCTATTTTAGTGTGCCCAGCGAAGCGGGCCGGGTTTGCTAGTTATATTATACATGTATGTATATTAGGGTGCCCTTATATTACAAACAAAATTTGTTTCTAATTTCGAAATGCATGCGCTCTACATTTTTTACTATCATAATTCTATAAGATGCTCAAATATAGAATTTCGTCTTGCTAGCATAATTGCAACTAGTGCCGACTGAGCTTCAAAATTTAGTAAAAAGCTCCAAAAAATAGTATAATATCACTATAAATGCACTAGATTAAGTGAGTAAAAGTAAAAATTAAATGAGATGAATAATAATAATATTTGATAAAAAACATAAATCAATGGCAATCAGTCAGGGTAACTTCTTTTTAGAGTAGTTTTTTACAGCCCAGATACAATTTTCTGCGTTTGTCGCAGCAAGAACAGTTTTTTTCTTCTTCAGCGGTAATAAGTCTGGAAAAATCTAATATTAATTTAAGAGGCCCTTCAGCAATATCATCCACAACTCCCAAATGACTTATTCTCTTTTTAGCTTCCAGAAAAGCAGCATTATTATACCTAGATCTTCCTTTCGAAAACTGTCGTCGAACTGCAGAATGGTATAGAAATGGCTTGCTCTTCTCCGATACGAAATCTTCCAGTGTGTTTTGAAAAAAAAGTAAAATAAGTTAAGCAAGAAAAAAAAGTCAGCAAAAAATTTAAAAATATCACAAGAAATCAATTTAACATATCAAAGAACTTTTGAGTCAGTTCTTCCTTCGACGGGTCATAGCGTTTGCTAAAATCTGAGAAGTTGACAAACATTTTCTTTTTAGTTTGGTTATCAAACAGTGACAGAATGACTATCTCTTCACTCAAATACCACAAATGATGACTAAACTTGCTTATAAAAGCTTTACAAATTGTTGCATCAAATTTTCGTACTCTTTTAACATCTTCAAGAAGCGCAAATCTTGGTTAGGTGCTTTGGTCAGCCAAGCTTTAACATACAACGTCACGACAACTAAGCAAACATCATTTTGTGCTTCGCAGTCATTCTGCATTGTGGCTGAAGTAAACATATTTTTAGATCGTAGATCGCTCTGGCCATCCAGCGTGTCTGATGCATAGCTCCGGGGAACTTTACATTTAATTTTTCCTCTGTGTCTCTTCCTAAAAATATTCCACCAATTCGCGGTAGTCATCTCTTACAAAGCCTTTGTCTAGTTCTGCCTTATAAAATATTAACAAAGCTTGAATGTCTGTCTCCGTGACACGTTCTGTTATGAAATTAAGAGATGGGTTCAGCGTTATTAGAATCGATGTATTTGCAATTCAACCAGAACTTTTTGAACATCGGAATATCTGGGCTACTATGTAGTAATTTGCTTAATCTTGGTTTCAAAGGCAGCTTTTAGGACCAATTCATAAACATGATGACGACAGACGAAAAGCAGCACTTCTCTTCCTAAAGTTTGCTCCAAACTTGCACAAGCTCCATTGAAATGGCCAATATGGCGAGATGGTATGCCCCAGCACATTATTGGCACTTTAGCGTGAAGGTTCCCATGAAAGAAAACTGTTGAGACGGCCCTAGCTTGACATTTTCCTGAAGAACTCTCTAGTTTTGGCATTGCAAGAAGCTGTTCTCTATCATCAAACGAAGCAATAGCTGGCAAGCGTTCCTTTTTTAAACTTCGGCTATCCAACCCGGATAATAGTTTCCCATCCCAATGCACTGTGGCTACTTCGTGTACATTGTTTTGGAAGTCAGGATTTGTTAATAGGGAAATCATCTCTACTCAGACCAAGCGCTTATATCACAGTATTAAAAATGTAAACAGAGTCTCTAATGCTTAACTGACTTCGATCTAAACCTGCGACTAATTTAGGTGTTATGAGATTATTTCTGCCTCTTTTTGAACTTTGTTCCTTTCTTCTTTTTCTACCAATTTTTTGTCTACACCACCTAAGCACCCTGGGCGACCTGGCTCTCTCTGATTCATTAAAAATTATTTACCTTCCCCTATTTTCATTTTCTCAAAAGCATAAGCATATGCAATATCCCCAATATATGATACACTCCCTAACCACAAGATTTGAACTTTCACTAACAGTCAGTTTAACTTGATGATTATTGTAAAATAGGAGGACTTGCTGAATAGATGGTCAATGGTTTCAATATCCAATCCGATAATGAAAATATTTTGTTTTCCACAAAAATGGAACACTAATAATCTCAAAACTCACGTACGAAATGACAAATAAAACATGTCGGCACGCATTAACATTTATAAATCGAGCTAATATTTTTTTCACTTTTAAGAAGATAAGCGTAAAACAATTTTGAGCTTGAAATTTAAGGGGCACCCTAATATGTATATATATATAATACATAATTTTTTCGTGTAGTCTAGTGTAATCCAGCACAAAGTGCTACGCAGTTCAACCGCGCTTAGTAATTATTAAAATTTATTCCGAAATCAAATCGCTTTGTTCGCCAAACTTTCCGTTGACTTCACGATAAAAATATATTTAATGATAAGGCTCATTTCTGGTTAAATGGCTCCGTGCACAGGCCAACTTACCGGAATTGGAGCGACGAAAATCCCCTGGATATTTATCAGGTATCTCCGAACAGTTACAGATTTTGGCCCGGCTTTTTCCTTTTCTTAAAATTATATTTGAATTCTCATGCTAAGCCGAAAGCTTCAGTCGCTAGTGCTTCTCATGAAATAATAAATGATAAGTATATTATTTTTCTCTTAATAATAATAATTCTTACGGAAGTATACAACTCAATTCTGTATACATCCGATTAATTCAAGTATCGCGCAGTGATCGAATTTTTATGGAAGTCTTAAAGGCAAAGCAAATTTATGAACGATCCAAATCCACTCGGATTATTTGTTTATCTTATTTTTTTGCTTTTTGAATATTTCGAATATAATTTCTTAAAATATCTCCACTAAAGCCTTCTGGTAGAAAAAGTTTTTCCAGAAATTTTTATTTTTATTAGTTAATATATATCTCGAATGCAAGCCAAATAGAACCATAACCTGTTCAGATATGTTCAAAACAATGTACCATCGTATGATCGAAAACGGATGAGGCGTTTAGGTGTATAAACCACAAGCAAACAAACTTTCACATTTCACTCAGAAATTTAATTTTTTACTCATACCGTATACATACATATGTATGTATGTATGTATATACATATATTCGATTACGGAAGTTCAACAACATCTCATTTTTTATTTCGACTATTTTCAGTGGTTTTTTTACTTCGGTTTGTTTTTCATGCCCGATTAATTTAACTAATATTCCACCGAGTGCGCTCACCCATTACCTCCCATAAAATGAACTTTTGGTCAAACAAACAAAGAAACATACAAATGTGCCTGGATTACGTCAATAAATTGTTTGATTGATTAACGCTGTTTTATTGTGATGTAAACATTTTAATTGAAATTTTTTTTTTTTTTTTTAAATAAATCTAATTTGCAAACAATGAAATTGTATACGGAATTTATTTGATTTAATTTGTCAGTATTTCGGCGCATGTAACTGAAATGCCATTTACAATTCAGAACCAACAATAAGAAAATAAACACTAGTGTGTCCAATTCCGATTTTAGTGTGTCTCAAAATATTCCCCATGATGGCCAATATCCTTTTGCATTCGTTTGAACCAATTATCGGCGCCCTTCGGTATGTCGCTTTTCTAGGGCGTTTTTTTTTCAATTGTGTGGAGTCCAATATGAACTCATCTGTTTTATCACAAGATGACGTAGTAGGCCAAACAGTTTACAGGCAGACAGTAAATGATATTCATCGGGGGTCTTACCATCTTCCTAAATTCCCGATCTCCGAATACCGTTATCGAAGTGAAACCACCTCGCATCGTAAACGAAGAGCTTCAGCTGCCTCGTGAGGAGTACATTATTTTGGTGCAATTACGCTCAGAATATTGCAGCAGATTAAACCACAACCTAATCAGAATCGATCCCGATATTTTCAATGTATGTCCGGCATGTGAAAGTACATCGCACGATACTATTCACATACCCTCTTAAACCCTCTCACGTAACTAACGTCTCTTTTTGGAGCCAGATTATGAAAAAGATAAGGCGTCTGGAAAGAGTACGTCACGAAAGCGGCGGCTAATCGCCTTCCCTTTGAAGCCAAATCGTTGAATCAACAAGTTTACTGAGCCTACCCTTAGATGAAATAGATGATGATGGTCCGAGACTACACCATCCTAGGAGGGCTTGCTGTCCTGATACAACAACAACAACCACAAGGAGGTCATGTAAAATCTTATTGATGCTTGTCAAAGTAATGCCCAAGGATGCCTCAATCTGACGGTATGCGACTTGACGCGCCCTTTTCGCGCATGGCATTGATGTTTTCTGGCACAAAAACTGATTTTGAACGATCTTCGCGAGAGAAAATTATTGTACTATTTTTTTACGGCGCTAAAGAAACAAAACGCACGAAAATATTTATGGTTTTATTCTATTTTACTGTTCACATGAATTTTTAAATCAACGTTGAGCAACACTAACATGGCGCACACATCAAAACGTTCTTTATGAATTTATGGTAAAATATTATATGTCAAGCTTTCCAATGAAAGTGACAGATGACATCCGATAGCTCTAGAAATACCCAAGGCCAGAATAAATAGAAATAACATATTAGTAATTCTGTTACTGAATCTATTAATGACCACCTAATATTTAATATCAAAATTTTACTACTATGAAAGAGCAACATTATGTGATTTGCGCCCTAAACATACAAATGAGACTCATCTAAAGTGATTTATCGCTCACCGTCATAAATAACATATTTTTAAATACCATTTTAGATAGGAAATGTGCTAATTTAAAGAATGATTTCAGCTTGAAGTTTTTTGAGTTAAACGTCTAAATTTCAAACTCCTTCACATATGAAAAATTTGTTTTGGGAAACATTTGAATGTTGAAATATTAATTCAAATATCTACGGGCTATTCACCATTGACTTAAAGCAACGAATTTTTCCCCTGATGTAGAGAGCTTACAAGCTTTTCTTTGAGTGAGTTTCCAAATAGAGCGATTCTATGTCAAAGGATACAAAAACTGAAAAAATTGTATAATTTTAAGATTTACTCAACAGAAATATCTTTGGGTTTTCTTACATTTTTGCAATGACTTTTTATGTTACAGGTATATTTTGACGTGATAACGTCTTATAATTCGATTTAACAGGCTGCACGCACGAAAAAATGTGTCGTTACCTTGCTCATTAGTGTTACCTTGCTCATGTGTAGTTACCTTGCTCATTAGTGTTACCTTGCTCTTTAGTGTTACCTTGCTCTTTAGTGTTACCTTGCTCTTTAGTGTTACCTTGCTCAATTAGTGTTACCTTGCTCATTTGTCGTTACCTTGCTCATTAGTGTTACCTTGCTCTTTAGTGTTACCTTGCTCATTAGTGTTACCTTGCTCATTAGTGTTACCTTGCTCATTAGTGTTACCTTGCTCTTTAGTGTTACCTTGCTCATTAGTGTTACCTTGCTCTTTAGTGTTACCTTGCTCATTAGTGTTACCTTGCTCATTTGTCGTTACCTTGCTCATTGCATTGCATGAACTGCAAGCGAAAGCGCGGAACGAACGACAAAGCAAACAAAGCAAACGAACGGCAACGTTCGACATCTTGCTCTCTCCTACTTAAGTGAGCGTATATGTGTATGTATGTATGTATATGCGCAAATGTATATATATAAATTCACGTATTTGTATTTGCATATGCCTTCTTATTGATTATTACTAATTTGATTCACTTGAAGAATTTAAAATAAAACCAAGTTTGTTAATAATACCTGTTGTTTTAATGTTATTATTATTAATTTTTTTATTATATATGAAGGAAAAAATGTATGGTAATATTTACCATATACCTTATAAGATATGTTGTCTATACTAATATTATAAAGAGGAAAACTTTGTTTGTTTGTAATGAATAGGCTCAAAAACTACTGGCCCGATTTTAAAAATTCTTTCACCATTCGAAAGCTACATCATCCACGAGTAACATGGATTATATTCTATTTTGGAAATAGGGCTCGAGATATAGGTCAAAACGTGGACCCGGGTAACCTTCGGATGTGTATGTACAATATGGGTATCAAATGGAAGCTGTTGGTGAATGCTTTAGTTCAGAGTATTTCCATCCGCTCCGTGACTAGGGTCTCGAGATAGAGACCAAAACGTGGACCCTAGAATGTGTTTGTACAATATGGATATCAAATGGAAGCTGTTGGTGAATGCTTAATGATATGTTATGTTATGTTATGTTATGTTATGTTATGTTATGTTATGATATGTTATGTTATGTTATGTTATGTTATGTTATGTTATGTTATGTTATGTTATGTTATGTTATGTTATGTTATGTTATGTTATGTTATGTTATGTTATGTTATGTTATGTTATGTTATGTTATGTTATGTTATGTTATGTTATGTTATGTTATGTTATGTTATGTTATGTTATGTTATGTTATGTTATGTTATGTTATGTTATGTTATGTTATGTTATGTTATGTTATGTTATGTTATGTTATGTTATGTTATATTATGTTATATTATGTTATGTTATGTTATATTATATTATATTATATTATGTTATATTATATTATATTATATTATATTATGTTATATTATATTATATTATATTATATTATGTTATATTATATTATGTTATATTATATTATATTATATTATATTATATTATATTATGTTATATTATATTATATTATATTATATTATATTATATTATATTATATTATATTATATTATGTTATATTATGTTATGTTATATTATGTTATGTTATATTATATTATATTATGT
Source organism: Anastrepha fraterculus (assembly GCA_037575425.1). Lineage (NCBI taxonomy): Eukaryota > Metazoa > Arthropoda > Insecta > Diptera > Tephritidae > Anastrepha > Anastrepha fraterculus. Next base: position 8,584 of record JAYXIM010004225.1, on the reverse strand, counting down.
TATGTTATGTTATGTTATATTATGTTATGTTATGTTATGTTATGTTATGTTATGTTATGTTATGTTATGTTATGTTATGTTATGTTATGTTATGTTATGTTATGTTATGTTATGTTATGTTATGTTATGTTATGTTATGTTATGTTATGTTATGTTATGTTATGTTATGTTATGTTATGTTATGTTATGTTATGTTATGTTATGTTATGTTATGTTAAGTTATGTTATGTTATGTTATGTTATGTTATGTTATGTTATGTTATGTTGTATTATGTTATGTTATGTTAAAGTATATTATGTTATGTTAATGTTAACTCATTCTCTATATCCATACAAAATATCTATCAAACAAATAAAATTAAAATTTTCTTTTGAAAAATGCAACCATTCAATCAGTATTTTCTTATGACGTTATCACGTTAAACTATCGTCAGTAAACCGACTTTACAGACAACCTCTTTTTTTCGTTGACTTTTATCAACACAAAATCTTTTCAATACAGAATTTTGTTAATACAGAATTTCGTTGGTACAGAATTTCGTCAATGCACAATTTTGTCAAAACAGAATTTTTTTAAGACAGTACAGAATTTTGTTTTTATAGAATTTTGTAAATACAGAATTCTGTAAATACAGAATTTTGTCACTGCAGAATTTTGTTACGTTAATTTACGGTATTTCGTACGAAAAGAATTTTGATGTATAGCATTTTGTAGGGATCCCATTTGTAACACCTTCCCGGCTTCTGTGAATAACTTCTACCCATTTATAAAAATTTGTTTGCTCAAAGTGGGCTCTCCAAATGCTACAATCGACATTGTAGTGGTTTTAAGAAATTTATTTTATATTTAATTTTTGAACTAAATCAAAAATCGAAAATCTAATTTATGTAGCTCACGAATTTTGATAACTCTCAATTTTTTTCAAAAGCCCCTTATATGTATGTACATATATGTATTTGTACAAAGTACATACACCTACAGCATGTTTTTAGCCGATCGTAGATTACATTGTTTGGAGCATTACGTGAGGAATGACAACCATTTTGTATTACAATGCTGAATACATTTTATAATACTTACTTACTTTTTTTTTGTTTTTGTAAGGATTAATCGGGATTTTTGTCAGCAAGCACGAAACTGAAGCTTCCTGTCAACGAAGAGTTGAGTCAACTTTATTCAACTGCCAGCAAGCAATAAAAAAAATATTCTCGCAATATAGGCAGCCTACAAACGATACTAAGCCACTTCATCCCCCAACAAATTTACAAAGAAAAAAAGGGCATACACACACATTGATTACTGTCGTGGCCAACAACGCACCCTGTAGCACAATTTCTACGGATATGGCGCGCTCAAAGGAAGCAATGAGGTGACTGGCTGGTGGCTTTAGGCCGTTGTGTTGAATACTTTTATTGCATTTCAGCGTTTTCGCTTTTAACGCGTATGTATGTAAAAATTTTCCTATCACTTTTTCACGGTTTACTTTGACACATTTCGGTAGCTGATTGCAGGTGTTGCTGGTAAAATGATTCAGTTTGTAAAAGGAGTCCACGCAAAACCAGCAAACAACGAAACGCGTCAGTAGGAGGAGGTAGGGGGGTTTGAAATATGTAAATATATGCAAAACGGTGGTTTGTCGTTGTGATGCTGTGTTTGTTTTTTTTTGTTTTTTTTTTTGTTTTTTTTTTTTGTCAGAAAAGAACTAAATTGAAATTAAAATTCGTGACGGATTTTCCGTTATGCTCACATTCGACAACACCTGTGTGTATGTGTGAGTTCTGTAGACCGGAAATAAAACACCTTTAAAAAGGTACAAAAAGGGTATAAATGACCAGCACATAAGATTGATTTTACTGACTGTATTTAATGCCATGAATACTCTTAGGCACCTCTGTTAAATATTTTGTTTACCAACTCCAAAAGTAATATAATAACTTAACTAAAACAATAAATATAAAAAAGGAAAAATCATCAAAGAAAACTCCTGAAATAATTTAATATTTAGATTTATTTGAATTTATTATAAATTTTAATATTTAGATTCATTTAGCCCATAATCAGCAGCAGAATAGTGAGTTTGTGCATGAATATCTTTTGTTGTGCCGTTGGCTCGATACCGACTGTTAATATGAAACATCACTGGATCGGATATGTTTTTTCTAATAGCTGTAGTCCTAACATAAAATTAGCGCGTACACCCATTTAATAGGTGCTTGGTTGCGCCTTCCTGCAATTTGTGGTGTGTGTATTGCAGTTGCTCCACAAAAAGGAAGAGTGTACAGTTTAATCCCAGTTCCGAAAGGTAGATGCTTATTTTTATGAGGAGCTTTTTCATATCAAGCCAAAAAAAAACTAACCAGCTGTCCGGAGCTTGAAGTCATTGAAATATATTACCAAGCCCTTCAACTTTAAATGACATGCAGACAGTTTTTCAGTTTTTAATTTTTTCTGTTATTGTATTAAACATATCGTTAGTACAGGGTGATTCAATAAAACCACAGAATTTCTTTTTCAAATAAAGCACAATCAAATTTTTCCAAATGAATTTCTTTTGATTTTATAATTTTTTTAGTTTACGACTCTTCTGGAAAAACAGGATATAATAATATTATTATCACAATAACTCACGCTATGCTTACTTTTGTTACGCGTCATAGCTCCGATTTCTCCGACCCTTATATGCTAAAACTTTTGTATACGCCGTTCATGCGTTCCAAACTTAAGTATGCATCCTTCATGTGGTCTCCGTATTATACGTGCCATGCTGCTGAAATTGAACGAATCCAGAAAGTATTCTTACATTTCGCGTTGCGTAATTTACGCTGCTCGAACCTTATCCCTATGAAGCGTGAGTCTTATTAATTAGCTTAAACTCATTGCAGAACAGGAGAATAATTTTATCGATGTATTTAATTTTTGATTTCATCCGTGGTGCTGCTATCTGTCATAGTTCGGAGCTCTTCTATGTAGGTCTCTCAAAATCCTATTACTAGAGCCTTATTTGAGTTTAAGGGATTAGGGGTAGTCAGAGGCCCGAAAAAATGATGATTTTCATCATTTTATTTTGCTAGTCAATTACCTTGTTTTACAAAAAATCATGTTTCGACTTGACTTTAGCAAAATTTCAAAGAAAAAATATTTATAATTTTAAAAGTTATCGCTGTTTGTGTGGCGCCCGTTTCTCCAGAAGTTCCTTGCGGATTCCTCACAAGTCCTTGGAGATTCATTTAAAATCAATCAGACAAGAGAAATCAGTTTTATTAATAGATAATCTTATGCCTCATCGAAACTTTTTTTTTTTAAATTAACAATATGGCGACCTCAGGAAATATCTTTCAGATTTCCGAGAAAAAAAAAACGACAATGAATTATTTAAAAAAAAAGAAATTTTTGAAAAAAAACCTTCGATACATCACGAGTTTTTTATATTTTTCCAAAGCAGTATAAATTTTATTGAAATCTACCAAACGCTTTTTACGTTACAGTGATCACCAGTTCAAAAAACATAATTTTGAGAAAACTTATCAGTGGCTTCAAAAAAAGGTGTTTTTTCTCAATTTCTCAAGCCGACTGATAAGAGGCCCCCCTTAAAGTTTTGCTATCGATTTATGTCTCGAATTATTTAATTACTCACTGTGTCATCAATTCCTAGGCCATATACTATTTCTTCATCCGCTTCCAAAATATCGATTTGCTGTTACCTATGTAACATAACAATAAAACCCGAGAATTTGGTTGCTTGTAGCTGCTGCTAGCAATTTGCTCTCGAACGCTCCGGAGAGCCCGAGCGCCCTTTGTTAATAGTTGAATAACTCGAAAAGTGTTTGTCGAATTCACTTCAAATTTTCACACAATATTTTTAAGATATTATACTTTAAGAAAATGCAAAAACAATAATATGATTTTTTTAAATTCTGTCTACCCCTAACCCCTTAACAAAATTTCAAAATTAGTTCGGTTTTATAGTCAGTGGCTTAATAAATAAATAATAATAAAGCAAGTTGCACCTTCTTTTTGAAACCATATATTACCAAATTTATTAACAAGTTTGTTAGCATGCCATTATAACATACAAACTTCACCATAAACCCGTTACCGCCATAATTTTCAATGAAGTGTGGTCTGATGAGGCCGCCAGCCAAAGAATCACATCAAATAGTGACGCGTTGTGGGTGCATAGTTTTTCTTCGGATTACTTTTCCTTGTTAACATATCACCCTAGTTAAAATTGTGCTTCATGAATAAGTTTGTCAATGCTTGATACTCGAAGCACACTACTACAATTGAAAAAAAAAGATAACAAATAATTTCTGAGCCAAAGAGCCGCAACATCGTTTCATCATCCTTTACCGGTTAACCGCAAAATCACGTAGTAGATCTCAAAATGCCTCTTATTCAGTTTTTGGATTATGATTATGTGTCTATAGCATCTTAGATTCTGACCTACGTAAAAAATATTCAAGGCTAAAATTGTCTCATGGAGTCGTAGTGTAGTGTCGAGTGTTTTTTTAGCTGCACGAGAACTATCGATATCGATAACTATGGTTTGACGGCTGAGAATGGCATACTGTGTTGACATTTCTGTTCAGTAAGGTTTGGCAAGTCCTCATGAATCGTTTAAAGCCAGGGCAATGCTTCCAAATTGTGAAAATTTACTTTGAAAAACAAAAAAGAAAAATCTGCATGCGAAGTACAAAGAGCCCTTCACCCATTTTAGGAGCGATTTATACACTCATCATTGGCCCTTATTTCTTTCGAAATCAGGGAGGAGCTGCCGTTACGGTGAATGGCGAACGCTATCAAGTCATACTGACTAAATTTTTGTTTCTAAAAAGTAGATGTGTAGCTACATCTACGACATTTGGTTCCAACAAGATGGCACGACTTGCCATCCAACGCACTTTACAATCGATTTATTGAACTGGTCGAATGGACCACGTCATCTAACTCGAAACCGCGGCAGACATATGCTCGATGTCAAAACATGTAATGTTCATACATTACATTACAATTCATAACTTTCATGTTTTCAATTAAGAATATTCAAAAAATCAATCAAAATAAATTCATGCAAGTAATGTTGTTCCGTTGGAAGAATATCACTAAAAGAGCTTAAAAAGCAGCTTCGTAATGTGTTTACTTACCTTGACACAAAAATGATTTCCCATGCCTCTCATCCTGATAAAAATCAATAACATGCATGTCTTAAATTCTCTTATAAAATACATATTTTTAATTTTAAACATTTCCAGCACCATATGAACCAGCTCAGAAACTAAGATAATTTAAATTCGTCTTTCAGCGCATACTTGCAACTCCATTCAATAGGAAGCGCACACACAGAGCTACATAGATAATATAAAATTGTATCTCACATTCTAAATCGAAGCCACTGAAGCAGCTTATCAGGCTTACAGCCCACTTGGTCCACCTCCTGACTCTGCTCTTGTACTCTTATCCAAAAATACAAATTATTTTGTTATTTTCTGCTTTTGCACTTTGTTTTTTTTTTCTTCATCCACTTAAATTTTTATTTGAGTTTTATGAACATTTTTCCAGCTTAGGCAACCTATCAATCGTTCATTCCTCACACAAGCTCTCACCCCGACTCTCAGCCAATATTCACCATTCACCATTCAGGCTTCCACACAATAAATTTGTTCTGCTTTTTGTTCTGCGTCAAGCACTTCAATCTTATGCGGTCAACAGTGAACAACAATTTGCACAGCATAGGCTGCAGCTTTGTAGTTTTCAAGTACCTGCAAATAGGCGAAATTAGCTCCTAATTTTTCTTGTTATTGTTTTCAATTTGTTTTCGGTTTTATTGCTATTATTTTTTTTCTCTCTTTCCGTCAGCTTCACGGGCCTGAGTGAGTTTGGACGATTGAATTTGTAGTATTAATTTTATTTGTTGTTTTGTTGTTGTTTATCCATTGTTTCGTCCTTGTTTTTGTTTAGTCATTTGTTCGCTCTAATGGAGAGGAAAACCAAATTTTGTGGAACGTCTGGTACAATTTGCGTACGTGTGTGGATAAGAGTGTGCAAGTAGTTAGTACACGTCCGTTTGCTTTGTGGAAGTGCAAGTGTGTGCAAGTGGGCCTTACAGCCATGCTGGTGAGTCGTTAGCGGGTATGAAGTGGTAGATGTGCATTTTGGTTTCATATTGGTTACACTGCCATATACTTTTCAAATGCAAATATCCATTTATACAAACAAACCGTAAGTCAATAAATCTGAGTCATTTATTCACATTTTTAACTGAACAAAATGTGATGCGTCGAAATCGCGCAGGTGCTCAATTAGACTGCATGGATCGTTTGGAAAGCTTAAAGGGTGTTTTAAATGTCTTCGCTGATATCGTCCGAATGCAAACTTTATGTTTTCCTTTACATTGGAAAGCATCCCCAAAACAAAAAATAAAAACATTAAAAAAAATGTATTTTATCCTAAAGAAACATTTATAAAAATAACTTGCAAACATGCCGTACTAAAACTTTCAATATTGAATAAATCTCAAAATTAATATTTTTTTTAAATTTTTCCAGTTTATTTCTTATTATATTCAAATCTATAAATATACTAATTTAAAAACAAAAAATTCAAGACAATGTCCAAATTACTTGAATCACTTGGCGTGGAATCACTCAGTAGTAAAATGGGGAGCTTTTCGGCATTTGGCTTCACGAAGCATGGCACTTACACCATTTTTAGATGTTTGGCAGAGTTCCTCCTCCTACTTGTGGTATGCGCCTTGATGTGGGTCTACAAATGGAGGGACCTACAGTTTCAAGCTGATTCCGAAAGGCAGATATTTTTTATGAGAAGCTTTTTTATGGCAAAAATACACTCGAAAGTTTGCCATTGCATGCCGAGGGAAAAAAGCATTTCACATTCTTGAATGGTAACAAGTTTTTCCCTCGGCATGCAATGGCAAACTTCCGAGTGTATTTTTTCCATAAAAAAGCTTCTCATAAAAAATATCGTCAAAAAAAGGTTTCTCGATATCCCTCTCCTTCAGTTGATGTGGCACCCAGTTACCTGCTTTCTGGACCATTCCCATCGCATGCAAAGGTTTCCTACGGTTGATCTGTGACATCCAATTCTTCAACATGCGTCTTCATCCAAAAATTGTTGTAATTGAGTAGCTTCGATTTTTCCCTTCGCGATCTTTATCACTCACGTCGAAATTGCCACTTCGGAAGTATCGAAACCACTCTTTGCAAGTTGTATTTGATGGAGCGCGATAAATAAATATTGATCAATATACGACACGTTTGCACGCTGCACTTTTCTTTAAAAGGTGATAATGAAGCATGACTTCCAGCAAATGCTATTTTTACGGGACGAAGGTAGACATTTTTGATGTCAGATAAAAAAGGAACTTTACGCTTCAAACGAATGTAAACTACTGCGTTCGAGACCTCACATATGCACCTTCAAATCACCAGCATACTAATAGAGCGAAATAGTATCAGCAGTGACACCTCTTTCACGAAGGTGGAAACTTATTCCCATACCCAATATTTTATCAGATCTGTACTGGCTAAAGTATTATTAACCTCATATAAATTTGATTATTGCCTTTTGTTTTCATGATATTTAAATAATTTTTACTTCAAATAAAAAGTATTTAATAATGATGTGGAAGATATTTTTAATGAAAGCGCTTTATTCGTTGGTATCCAAATACAAAGTCTCACTTGACAGAGAGAGTCAGAGAGAATGCAATTACAGATAAATGCATGTAAGTATCGATTAACATTAGAATAAACAGAGGTACATATGTATGTATGGTATGTGAGTATAAAAAAATATTAGCATTAACAAAGGTAAGCTTTTATGTAAAGTTGCGGTTGATAGTAAGCTTAACAGAAGGTGTATGAAAAAAATAACAAGATTAATAGAGGAGAGTACGTAGTGGAGGCAGATATTAACATTAGGAAATTATATATATTTAGATAGGAGTATTGTATGGAGTGAGTCTGAGTCCTATACAGAATGTTAGCAGAGTTACTAATAAGTAAACGAGAGTTAACACGATGAATAAACATTAATGGAATTATAATGGAACTACTTAGTCCTGTCATAAATTCTGTTAAAAGTTAAGTCCGTTATAGATAGGAAATTATAATACATTTTTTAATGAAGTTAGTTTTATTTAATTATGTAAATATTAAGGAAATTTTCTAAATTTTCATTCAAAATGGTCACCATTTGCTTTTACACAAGCCTTCTAACGATTAAGCTATTGCAGCACGCACGGATTCCATGGATATTGACGTCGCTGGTCGAACCAAAGATTATTTGAGACTCTCCAAATTTCTATGAGGTTTTCGACAAGCCATGTTCTCCAGTTCTAACCACAAACTGTAATCCAATGGTTTCAGATCTGGGCTTCCAGACGGCCTATCTTCTGCGGTTATGAGTCCAAGAATTTTTTTTTTAAGCGACTGGTGTGTGATTTTTGCCTTGTGAACTGGATCGTAATCTTCCTGGAAGATCCAACTTTCTCCATTGAAGCAGTTCTATCGCTCAACTGCTTCATCAGGTCTTCTAAGACCTGGTATACTTTTGCCCCGGCCT